>VZRN01005618.1:534298-570308 GCA_013397935.1 Dasyornis broadbenti
CTTCCGCGCCTTCCTTCCTTCCGCGCCTTCCTTCCTTCCGCGCCTTCCTTCCTTCCGCGCCTTCCTTCCTTCCGCGCCTTCCTTCCGCACCTTCCTTCCGTGCCTTTCACGCCTTCTGCGCCTTCCTTCCGCGCCTTCCTTCCGCGTCTTCCTTCCCCACCTTCCTTCCTTCCTTCTGCTTACATTGTAGGTCAGGGACTAACATTCCAATTTCCATGCCAAGTATGTAATAAAACTTTGTGATTTTTTGCTGACCCTGTAACTTTTGTCATTTCTTTCAACCATGAGCATTTACTAATTGTAGGTGCTTCCTTCCCCTTATGATTGTGACATCACATTTTTGGCATCACAGACAGGATGCCGTCATTAAAGGGGTCCATTTGGGATATCACCTGTGAATTCCAGACAGGTATTGACAGGAAGAATTTTTTGCCCAGAAGGAGAGGTATGCCAACAACAGGCAGAGGAAGAAATGATTGGATCTCTGCAGAATTCAGTGAAAGGACTGCAGGATCAGTTAAATAAGAGATGAAATAGGCTTTGGTAGCAAGTGTTAAATGCTGCTGAGCGCGGTTGTGAAAATGAGAGCAGGCTGCAGGCTGCTCGCTGCTGAGCGCTGTCAGGAAAAGGAAGAGAGGCTGCTGGCGGAGGCATTGTCTGGAGCACTCCAAGAGGCTGCAGGTGCAGGGGCTACTCGTAGCTCAGCAGGGTTGGGAAAGGGACAGTGAGCTGCAGGCGGAGGCAACAATGCTTGTGGAATGTGATCGGGAATAAGAAAAGAGGGGAAGGCATTGAGAAACGGATGTCAGCAACTCACTGTGCAATTAAAGTTGATATTGGAAACGTTCTGGGTTTTGATATTCTGCGCCTTTAACCGCTGCTGTGCTGAATTTTGTGGAACTGGTAAGTCAAATTCAGAGAGCATCCCATTCATGGAGGGCAACTCTAATCGCAGGACCTGTCCCCCAAAAAGGTGGAGGAAGCAGCAACAGTAGTATGGCAAGCACTTCGTGAATTGAAAGTTGAGATTCTACTTGAGGAAGTCAAGGCCAAACTGTCCCTTGTTGGACCAAAGAGATCTTTACTATTCAACTCAGCTACATTTAAAGAGACAGAACAGAGATATCCTGAGTGGCGAAAAGGACTTTT
Organism: Dasyornis broadbenti; assembly: GCA_013397935.1. Lineage (NCBI taxonomy): Eukaryota > Metazoa > Chordata > Aves > Passeriformes > Dasyornithidae > Dasyornis > Dasyornis broadbenti. The sequence continues at coordinate 535,448 of VZRN01005618.1, forward strand.
TTCACTAGCCCGAGCTGTTAAACAACTTGAGCCACTGTCTGGACTAACTCCTCCAGGACTTGTATTGTTTTCTCTTCCCAGGAATGATACTGGGAATTATGCCATGCACCCACACTGAAGATCAAGCTAGCCATCGAAGGACTGCTTATCCTTCTTACAGCAGCAATCATTGCTAGCATGAATTAAATTTGGTTTACACATCGTCAACAAGCTCAAGCCACAGGGTGGAGACCCTCACTTCTTTATGCTAACCAATATGGCAACTCTAGTACCTTCTGCACCATACATGCTTCTTAGTTGTGGGTGCAACTTACTGTGGCAGAAATTGTAAAGGAGATGAAAGCAATTTTCCCACTGAAATTCAAAAAGTAATCTGAGATAATGCAAATAGATTTAAAAGGGAATTCTACTCTTGGTGTTAACTAGCTAATTTCACTTATGACCCAAAAAACAGTAAAGCCACAGTTTTTAACAATGCCCAATGCTTTGGTATATACTATACACCCAATCATTATGTCTGAATTAAATCACAATGGAGGTGCACGCTGTCCCCTGGAGCCTGAGGGAATGGATGTGCCTGTATGAGAACCTATTGTCACTTTGTTCTTGAAGAAAACCTTATGGTAGATTCAAGTAATCCCCCTTATGTGATTATCTGTATGTAACCTTGTTGAAATTATGGGATGCGATTTTAGTATTCAGTTCCTGTTATATCTTATCTATTGTTATGATTTGATTATACAGTTATCTATTGCTATGATTTAATTATATATAAGATCTACAGCCTACCCCTATTGGAATCAATCTTATCTTGATGAGAAAGCTGCTATTGAAGCAAGCACAAGAAAAAGGACAAAAGAGTTTGATTACTGTTCATCACCATGTGGAAGAAATCCACTAGGTGATGGTGCAAGTGAAGAAAGGCAGGGAACTCCATTGGTGGGACATTTAATTTGGATGGTTAAACAAGCTGGTATATATTTGACATGGCTAAGAAGAGAGCTGAGAGGGATAGCTGATGCCCCACATTTAAGCAAGTTGTACTTGCCTCTTTTCAAGATCTATGGGGACCCAGCCATACAATCAATTAATTTCTAATATCCCTAGTGGCCTCGTCTCTGGGTGGTGTCAGAATGGGCCTGACACTGTCCACTTTAGGTCCACATAAACCAGTCAAGAGCAGCTATAAGAAACCAACTGAAAAGCAAAAGAACAAGCAGATCCCATTCAGGTGGCTGAGTTGTGTCCCTGTTGCACTGCACTCATGGTGAGATCATTTCTCAGGAGAGCAGGAGACCTGGGCTCAGCCCCACCCTCAAACTGAGGTGCCAGAACCTTCTCTCTTCCACAGTAGGACTTCCTGTCCATCTCTGGGGTGTTTCTACCCTGCCAGAAGCAAGAACCAAGAAGAATAATTCAGAAGAATAATTCTTGCAAATGCAGACATGACTTTGTTTGTGGCCTGAGTGTCACAATGGCTCCAGGGCTGAGCCAGCTCCTAGCTGAAGAGACACCACAGTAGGGAGAGCAAATGCAGTTTCTTGCATGTGTGACCTGCACAGCGTTTGAAATTAAGAAACAACATGTGCCTGGCTGGTGAGACTCACTGCTTCACAGCCCGTTTTTTTGTTTGAAAACTCTTCTTCAGTTTGCCCTCTTAGTCTCCATTTCCCTCTACTTGGAACAGGGCTTGTCTCCTGCTCTGGCCACAGCTGCCTGTTGTCTCTGCTCACAAGCTCTGTGCTAATATTTATTTATTTTGAAAGATAAAGCTGTCCTCAGTAATGCAGACATAAACATTTTCTGCTTGGTCTCTGTATTCTTGTGTCTTCAAAACATTTACTGAGGCTGGTAGTGATTCCAGCAGTTTTGTAGAATCATGGAATAACTTGGGTTGGAAGTATCCTTGGACACTCATCTCCCCTGCACCCTGCTCAGAGAAGGGCTGCTGTGGGTGCTAGGCCAGGTGACTCAGGGCTTTGCTCAGTGAGTTTGGAGTTACCTCCAAGGGTGTGTATTCCAGAGCCTCTGCGCAACCTGCTCCAGTGTTTGACTACTTCATCATGATTTGTCCCTTCATAAACATCAAGGTTTTGGTAGAGGGGCTGCAGGGGGTGGCCTCTGTGAGGAGAGACCAGGCCTGTGCTTAGCTGATCACAGTCGATGCCAGCAGGATCCAACAGGCCCAACTTTAGGCATGGCTGGGCCTCTCCTCAGGGGAATCTGTGGCACCTCTAGGAACATGTCTTAAAGTGAGTGTGGTAAACACTAAGCAGAAGGAGAAACAAGGCCAGGACAGGAAGAGAAGGAGGGAAGAAGTCCACAGTGGAGCAGGAGGAGGAAAGAAAGAAGAGGATACCTGGGCAGGGGTTGGATCCAGGGTGTTGCTAGAGAAGGAGCTGAGAGGTGCAGCCTGGAGAAGCTGCTGCCAGGGAAGGAACCAGCACGTGTGTGGTGGTCCCAGTCTCCTGTGCTGGCCACTGCCTCAGCAAAGGAGCTGAGCTTGGCCTGGGGCGAGGGGACTGAGGAGCAAAAGGTCTGTGAGGGGAAGAAGTGTATGAATGAAAGAAGGTTTTTTTCCTGAGGGTTGGTTCTTTTTTTTTCAGTTTCCCTTGCTACCGGAATCTGTAATTAATAGGTTGTTAACTGGCAAATAAATTAAATTCATGGAAATTCCCTGAAGGAGTAAATACTTTTTGCCTGTGACAATATCCAACTGGAATTTCTCTGATACAATTTGTGACAGTTGGTCCTTGTCCTTTCCCAAGACATCTCTGAATGCAGTCTGACTCTGTCTTTCTTGTACCTTCCAATCACATGTCTGAAGACAGCAAGAAGATGCTCCCCACCCTTGGTCATCTCCAGACTAGATCTAGGTTCTGTGCCCTGGTACGTTGAGTGCTCCAGGACCCGACCATCATGGTGCCCCTTCCAGTGAGCTGATATCTCTCTCTTGTACTGGGGAACCCTGCTCTGAGCACTGTAGTGACTATGAGGTCTTGTGCTGAATGGAGGAAGATAATCACTTTCCTTGATGGGCTGGCTATGCTCTTGCTAATGCAGCCCCCAATGTGGTTGGCTGTCACCACCACAAGGTTGTGTTGTTGACTCATGTTGATACTCTGCTAACTCATGCTTAGTTGTCTGGGTGGTGAGTAGAGACTTAAAATAAAACTGTGTCATATAATTTTTTTTGAAATAAGGAAGAGGGCATGTCAATAAACTTAGCACTCTTTAGTTTCTCAGTTCCATGAGTAATTATTTCCAAGTGTGCATTAATGAAGATCCCTGTCTGCTCTGTGTTTCATAGGTAGAAAATACTTTTGTGATTTCTCCCTTTCAATAAATCCCTTTAGCTTAAAGCAATTTTCTTATACAACTGCAAAGATCTTTTGCAATCATGTTATTTGAAATAAAATGCCATGAGACAGCGTCTCATATAAGTTTTCCCAATTTCTTGAAAACCTTGTCAGGAATTCTAGGTTATATGTTCTATTGTTTGGAATGTTTAGTTTACAAAGGAGAAATGACAAATTTTCTGTGCTTTATTTTAAGTTATGCTAATATTGTTCTTTAGCTACGTTTCATTTCTTATGTGTCTGCTTTCATGAAAGAAGAGAAAATTGAAATGTCATAATTAATTGTAAAGCAAGATAAATTTCACAGAATAGTTCAGGTTGGAGAGCTGTCTGAAGGTCTAGTCCACCCTGCCCTGCTGAAGGGTCAACTAGAGCAGGTTGCTCAGGATATTGTCCAGCCCAGTTTTGAACATCTTCAGAGGTGGATACTCCACAGCCTGTCTGGGCAACCTGTTCTGGTACCTGAGAATCCTCACTTTAAAAAAGTCTTGGTTTGATTCTTGCTATAGAGGTAATCTGGAAAAGTTGTAAAATCAGTTGTGAACACCAGTGTGGCCCAGATGGCTCTCAAGAAGCTAAGGACTGAATTTCTGTTGTTAGTCTATTTTTATGAAGTCTTTGAGTTCAGTGGTAGACTGTGGTGAAGTGCAACACGACCAAGTCTCAGAAAGCATGGTGTATTTTCATTTCAAAATGCAGAGCTGTGTTCTTACATCAGGAGGGGATGTTTGCAGTTCCAAATTCTCAGTTAGAGCAGAGGTGGCTTATTTCTGACCCTCTCTTTGGAATGCTGGGACAGAAGGGCGTTCCCAAGTGCATTCAGGCAGCCCTTAGAAAGTGCTTTGCCAATTGTGTGAGACACACTGGACACCAGATTAAAACAAGTGACATCAAGAAGTCTTTTATCCCATCTCTTCTGCCACAATGCAGCATCATTATGCCTGTGCCATTTCTGAAGGAAATTTGTCTGACCTGATCTTTACAGTGTCCATCATAGCACCTGACAAAGACAGAGAAATTGTCTTCTGTCCTATCCTATCCTATCCTATCCTATCCTATCCTATCCTATCCTATCCTATCCTATCCTATCCTATCCTATCCTATCCTATCCTATCCTATCCTATCCTATCCTATCCTATCCTATCCTATCCTATCCTATCCTATCCTAGCCTAGCCTAGCCTAGCCTAGCCTAGCCTAGCCTAGCCTAGCCTAGCCTAGCCTAGCCTAGCCTAGCCTAGCCTATCCATTGCTGCCATGCATTTGGATGAGGCAGGAGTACTCTGCGGGCTGCTTAGTTACTGCCTGTGTTTACATGCCTGGCTGAAACAATAGGACTTTGTTACCTGTGCGAGGCAGTGACAGCCCGTGGCCCTGAGGTGGCCTGACCACAGATGATGTGGGAAATGGAGCACCTCAAAGCCCTGTGTCCAAAGGGAGCAGTTTAATTGTCAAGCTGGGGGCTGCCCGTGAGAGATGTGTGCTCTCTGTGTCTCCACCAGCCAGTGTGCAAGCAAGGATCACATTTCCCTAGGCCTTCAGGAAAATGCCCACAAAGGAACAATGAGGGTGTCTGGGTGATGGGGGGTAGTAGGACGGGAGGTGAATTCCTGGTTGCCTCTAGAGTGGCTTGTCTGTCTAGAATATTAGATTCCAAAGAAATGCCAGAAGTTATTCTGGCACCAGGACCCAGAACTAAGAGATGTTTATTCATGTTGAGGAGCTGCTTTTCCTTCGCTTTGGGAGCACACATGAGCACTGTGAAATTGTGAATGGCTGCTGGCAGGATGTGTGGCTCCATTGCTGCATGATGAGACTGGTGTCTGTGTTCATTTGAGTTTTCACTTTTGTTTTTGGGAAGAATGAAGGTTCCTAAGTATTTTAACTGTCTGGTTGATACTGCGGGTAGAAACTGTCTGTTTCAATTGAACATTATCATGATGAGCAGAATTTCAGCTTCTCAGTGTAGGATACCAGAAAGGCAAGGTGAGCTGTCAGATTTTATTACTTTAGTTCTGGGAATATTTCTTTCCAAGCTGACTTAAAGAAAAAATTCTGTCTCCACAGTGATTTCAGAGTCATGAGGTTTCCCAAGAAGACTGCATAAAACCCTGGAAGGCTGTGATGGGATATGATGTAACGTGGCGCTATCAAAGAACATCATCGACTTTTGTGCTTGTGCATCCTTGTAATAGAGTCCATAACATTTCACTTTCCTTAATGTTCATGAATGATTTCCCAACTTACTTCCATAAGAACTTTAAAAGGTTTGCCTCTTTGATCAGCTGTTATTACTAGGGAGTATGTTATATTTGTAGTCTGCTTTTTTATTGCATACGTGTTTCTAAGTTTTCTCATAAAATGGTCAGTCAGCTCTCGAAGATCTTCAGGAACAGTGAGTGCTCACATTATTTATCGAGCAAAACCACTGAGTAAAACTACAGTGCCTCTCTTTTACTCCTGCTGTGATCAACCAATGTCTTCTTGAAATTTTTGGTATCTTTTTTTTTTAAACACTATCTTATTATTTTGAATATTAATGTATCAGAGAATACTGATCTGAACATGAACTGAACTTTGATTTACTAGAGCTCAGAGACACAACAAAGATATTGCAGGGGCTAGAGCGAGCATTTATTCTGTTATCTGTGGAGGGGATGACCATTCAAATCCCTCCCCATTTCATTTACTGGAAGGAAATTTTATACTTGCCTGACAGGGAAATTTTCTGCCAAACACACAACTAATGTAACCATTGTCCTTCTGCTCCACAGCATTTCTGTGCCAAGAGGATATTTGAGAAGTTGTCTCCTTGTCAGGTTAATCCAGTCTCTCCTGTCATCTGTCTATTTATTATGGGTGTGCATGTCAGAGTAATATCTTCTCCTGTTGCCGGTGCAAACATGTAAGTCTGCTTGTCTGGCTCTATCTCTGCCTGTATATTTTTATCATCGTGTGGTTTTAAACTTCATTTTGTGAGCCAGAATATTTGCAAAGATGTCAGTACCTGCTTTACGCACAATATAGCAGAAACCTGTAGAGAATTTCAGCTTCTTGATTTCCTGTCAGCTTGGAAGTGTGTTTCCTAGAATGCTGACATGTCATATGGAGACTTCACATCCTTAGAAAACAACTTTTCTGATCCCTGAGTTTTGACAGCCTCATTCAATATTACTTCTCATAAATGAACCAGAGTGCATCCTGATCCCACCTTGGTCTTCCCCTGGTACCTTCATCTTTCTTCATCCTTTTCTTTTTTCTCACTGGTCAGGCACTTGAATATGGTCTACAGAAATCATTCCTGTTCAGTTAGCAATGTTCTCAGACTACTAATTGTAAAACACAAATGTAATGCTGGCTTCCTTTCCTTTCCCTTTACTTTTCTTTGATAGAAATAATCCTCTAACTGGAAAAGTGTTTTTCCTTCCTTTCCCAGGCCATTCCTCATGTTCATTCAGTCCACTTGGACTGCAGTGACCACCTGCACTGGTCCAACAGCCGGCTTTCTCCAATGCTCCATTTCCTTTCTTGACTACATGTCATGGTTTAGCACCACACAGCTGCTCTCTCCCTCCAAACCTCCAGCCTGTCCAGTGCAGCAGCACAGGAACAGCAGGAGCGCTCCATCGCCTTGCCAGCCCAAGCACATTGCCATGACTTTTATCAAGATGTTCGCATGCACAATTCAGTAGGGTGGTAAGCAGCAGAGCACTACAGCAAGCAGTGAAAGCAAAAAGCTGTCACTAACTAGCAGTAGGCTCTAATATACAGTCAGGAAAGCAACTGTAAATCTACTGTGGCAAGGACAGGTACCCATGTGTTACCAGCAATACAGCACAAACAGATATAAATTCAGTCTAGTACATTCCAGTCAGATCTGTCATTGTCTCAAACCCTTCAAGCCCTGTGTTGGTTGCCAAAAAAGGACTATTGTCGTTTAAACCTACTCCACAGCCAAGCCCCAGGCAGACGCTCATTTACTCCCTCACCTGCAGGATCAGGAGAGAGAACTGAAAGAGTAAAAGGTAGAAAACTCATGGGCTGAGATAAAGACAGTTTAATAGGGAAAGCAAAATCTGTACAAACAAGCAAAGCAAACCAGGGAATTAATTCACTGCTTCCCATGGGCAAGTGGGCGTGTTCAGCCATCGCCAGCAGAGCAGAACCCCATCATGTGCAATAGTTACTTGGGAAGACAAAGGCCATCACTACAAATGTGTTGTGTCTCCCCTACCCCTTCCTCCTTTTTCTCTCGAGCTTTATGTACTGAGCATGATGTCATATGGTATAGAATATCTCTTTGGTCAGTTTGGGTTACCTGTCCCTGCTGCGTCCAATCCCAACCTTCCATGCAACCCTAACTTCCCTGCCCGAGTGGCGATACAAAAAGCAGAAAAGGCCTTGACTCTGTAAGCCCTGCTCAGAAATTACAAAAGCATCTCTGTTTTATCAACTCTGCTCAGCACAAATCTTTAACACAGCCTCATGCCAGCCACTGTGAAGAAAGTTAACTATCCCAGCCCAAACCAGCACACCAGATCTCCATAAACTGTTCAAGGCACTTAGACACTCATCTCCTATGTAAGTAGATCATTATACTGTCACCATCTAGAGGGGGTGGACAGTTCTAGGTAAAGAGGCCTCAATTTATGTGTGCAGATGAGTATGTAAATCTGCAGTTCACGTGCCTGTCTGCCATTTCTATGAAGTCTGTTTAGAAGAATAATATCTTCTAAAGAACTTTTCTGTCAATAAAGCAAAAGTTCAGCTGTCCAGTTTCTTCTGGCTCATTTTAAGGTTACAGGGTTACCAAAATAAGTTTTTAGGAACAACTGAATTTCCACAACCAGAGACTAGTGGTGAATGGTTCAATATCCAGATGGAGATTAGTGATGAGTGGTGTCATCAGGCTTCCAAATTGGGATCAGCAGTGTTTAATGCCTTTATCAATGGCATAGACAGTGGGGTTGAGTGCACCCTGAACAAAGTTGCAGATGACACCAAGCTCAGTGGTGCAGTTGACAGCCCTGAAGGATTCGATGCCACCCAGAGAGAGCTGGACAAGACTGAGAAGTAGTCCCATGGGAATCTCATGAGGTTCAACATGGCCAAGTGCAAGGTTCTGTACCTGAGCTGGGACAATCCCTGGTACCAATACAGGCTGAGGGATGAAGGGAATGAGAGCAGCCCTGCTGAGACAGCTTGGGGATACACTGGCAGATGATCTGCTGGGCTTGAGCCAGCAATGTGCACTCAGAGCCCAGAAAGACAACTGTCTGCATCCAAAGGTGTGTGGCCAGTAGATCGAGAAAGGTGATTCTGTCCCTCCACTTTCGTCTTGTGAGACCCTACTGTGACATTGTGGTCCCTACCCTGCCTTTTTCTGGTTAAGTTATAGCCACCAGTGGTGGCTGTGATGACTGTGTTCGACTGACAGATAACACCACAATAGCTAAGGGCCCTAAATCTTACTCAATGACTAAGGGCAGTTAGTCTTGCTCAACAGCTCAGGGCTAGTTGAGCATGCAACAACCCAAAATACCGCGGGCATGTAAGTCAGTCTTCTTATTCCATGAACAGTGGACAGCCCAGGGCCCATTGAGCTATCCTGCATGGGAGTGAACTGCATGCCAGGATCTCCTCTTGAGCAGGAATGCCTCTCAGGGTTACTCCTTGTAGCTGAGAGATTTCTTGCTGCAACAGATTCTCGATAAGTGATTAATAGCATGCTAAACTTTGAAATCATAGTTGAGTGATGTAAAGGATTGATTGTGCACAGGTTATCCTTGAGGTGTAAAGCACTGACCTAGTCTGGGACTAAGTCTGCATCCAGCTGCACCTCAACTCCTGTCGGAATGCAGTTTAGAAAGCAAGGGGGTATTTCTGAACCTCGTGGGTCAACAGGAGGGTGTCCCTGACAGCTTGTCTGACTTTGTCCTCTATGCAGTAAAAATCATGTGTACCTTTAATTAAATTTTGTTAAACCACTGTCACATTTACTATCAGATTGTTAAATTGCTTGTTAAATTGCACTGGAACAGATTTTTTAATAGGGTCTGTAGTAACAGTACAAGGTCTCGTGGTTTTAAACAAAAGAGGGTAGATTCAGAGTACATATAAGGAAGAAATTTTTTACAATGAGAGTGGTGAAACACAGGAACAGGTTGCCCAGAGGGATGTTAGGTGCTCCATCTCTGGAAACATTCAAGATCAGGTTGGACAGAGCTCTCAGCAACCTGATCTAGTTGAAGAGATCCCTGGTCATTGCAGGGGGCTTGGACCAGGTGACCTTGAAAGGTTCTTTCCAACCCAAACCATTATATTTCAAATCTCTTTGAGAACTCCTGTTTAATGGGAATAGATTGAGTTTAAAAAATCAATAAACAAAGACCAAGAAACCAACCCATTCTTCCTTATTGGGAGGACTGTTAGTTGATGTAGAACAGAACCTCCTGCAGAGAGGCAGACCAAAGGAGCAATTATTTTTGGCTCAGCAGAACATTGCTGTTCCTCTCCCAAAGACTCTTTGAACATCTGTACTTACCTGTCTTCCTTCCTCTGTTTTGTGATTGCTTTCATAGGGAGTTCTTGTCATGCAAGATAAACAAGAGAACATAATCCTGGTGGGGAGTAGCCTGCTCAGGAATAAGTAGGTAATTATCTGCTACAGGAAAATTGGGTCAAGTGTAAATCATATTCTTTATGCTTTCATTTGGAGCATAATACCTGTCTCTGGACAGGATTTTCTCTGTGATTTTGAAAGTTCAAAGCAGCTTTTTTGTTTTTTGCATGGTGGGTTTTGTTCGGTCTGTTTTTTTTTTTTTTTTTTTTTTGGTTTTTTTTTTTTTTTTTTTTTTTTTTTTTTGTTTGTGGGTTTTTTTTTTTGTTTTGTTAATTGTATTTNTGGTTGGTTGGGTTTTTTTCTGTCATTCAAGAAAATATGTGGAAGATGAAGATTAGTTCATGAGTCTTTTTAGGCTAATTTTCTATTACATAGGTTGTCAAGAAATGCCATCTCATTTGACACTTTGAAGCTTTTCTACAGCTTTCAGAAGAAATAACTGTGGATTTATAAGGAAGACTGTAGCCAGAAAGGATAAACTCATTTGATAGGTAGGTGCACTTTAAGACTTCCATGATGTACACTCACCCAGCTGATAGGCTAGGAGACTTTACAGTGAATCCAGAAGCTAAAGGTAGGTGGATATAATCCCCCAGTGGGATGAGGAAATGGGAGACTCAGGAGGCTGAACAACAAGAAATGCAGAGATTAGGGAGTGGGAAGAAGTTCTGCCTACCAGTAAAAAAGAGGAAGTGACAGCTCTGGGTGGCATTGATCATCTCATATTTTACAGGCTGCAGATGGATATTTCTGTGTACTTGGAGTTAAAAAGAAGTGAACAGGAAACAGGTAAAGAGATACCAACTTCTTCAGTAGCCTCTCATTGCTTACAGCCACTGTCCAGGAAGCATTGAGCGGGTATAAGTGCCTTTAGCTGAGTGGCTGCATAAGGATGTTAAAGAGGGTGCCAGGAGGGCAAGCACAAAGGAGCTTGGCTCTGCAGCCTAGCAGCTAGGGTGCTCAGCTGGGAGGTGAAAATGACTGATTCTGCTTCTGAATCAAGACTAAGAGTTTTATCTGAAACAGCTACTGACGCCACTAGCAAAATAATTCAGTGTAGATGGTCCAAAGTGTTCCTGATGATTCCCTAATGATTAGATGTGTAGATGACTGCAAACCTGATTATGGGGAGCAATTTATTAGCTCTGGCAAAAGGCTGAAAATGTGTCACCATCTTCAGTGCCCATAAAGCTAAATTGAATGAACGTCATCAGTGCTACGTTTTGAAATAATCCCCATGTGTTGCTTGTGCTCAGGGCCTGTTAAACCAGATTGAATTCACAGAAGTGTCTAGTGTGTCTCTGGCACCTCATAGGCTTGCTAGAACAGGATGCTTACTATTTCAGTGCACAGAACTTTTGGGTGTGAACAGGATGGCAACAAAAGGAGCTCAGGGATCTTTTAAGATGAAGATAGAGGTATCTTATCAGTTCACATCCCAGTCTGCTGTGTGAGCAAATTTGGTTTTTTTTTTTTTGTTTGGTTTGGTTTTTAATTAAATTTGTCTGAGCAGTCCCAAACACTCACTGAAAGCCCTAGATAGCTCTTGAAACCTTTATTTGGATATAGTCCATGTTGCCTTCCTGTTGACAACGATAGATGAGCACATATTTTATAAGATGTTTTTAATCAGAGAACAAAAATAATCTTAGTTGGAGTAAATCTGCAGTTTGGAGCAACATGGAGCACAGAAAATAAAAGGGTCATTCCATGCTGGTATCTACACCATAGAATCACTTACTAAGTTATTTTTTTCTACTTACCATTACTAATGTGTTTTGGAGCCTCACTTCAACTTTCCAGTTTTCCTAGAGCTCTGTTGACAAGTTTTAAGTTCCTGCTTGAACAGGGCAGTTGAATCAGGTGATCTCCATAGGTTCCTTTGAACCTGAACCATTCTGTGATTCTAAAAAACTGGCATTTCCCACAACTTTTGTTGACATCCCAATTAGTCATGCCTGCAGGGAAGCAAGCACACAGGCCGACGGAAGAGTCACCAATAGTCTTTCTCCCAGGCTGTTGTTCCCTGTGCTGGAGATAGTGCTGCTAAGAATTATAAACAAATACTGTAACTGTACCCTGAAGTGCAAAAGTGTGAGGTTGATCTAAGTTTATTTTGCTAGGAGCCTAGAACACATATTACATCTTAGGAATACTTTTGTTAGTGAGAAGCTCTATCTCTTAGTCTGTCCTCTTTTTAGTCCCAGAGGCATCTCTACAGTGCAGTGCTTATCTACATGGCCAGTTATATGTTGTCTGCTTTTTTTAACAGTAAGCACGAATATGTGTTCTTGGTGTATCTGAGATCCTGCAAGAATTACTTAATTCCTTTGTCTTTAGCAAGGATTATTTAATTCCTTTGACTTCAGTTATCTTTCTGTAGGCTAACATTAGCCATTTGCACTTTATGACCTTGTGTGCATGTCTTGTGTGTGAATATATGTGAAGTTTATTAAAATAGTTAAATATGTTATTGCTGCCTACAAGACTGACAAAGCAACCTGTACATTTGGCCATTTAGAGGCTCCCCTCAGTAATACCTATGTATATTTAAACAGAGTTATATGGTTGTCTCACCACTTGTGTAAGACCCTTGTGAGTTGCCAGAAGATGCAATTTCTGTGAAAACTTGTTTGCTGTCTGCAATCCTGTAACAGCCTGCCAATCTGCAAAGGCTGATACATGCTCTTAAGGTGAGGGCTGCTAACAGGTTTATAGAGACCAGGAAGAAAGACAACTTTTCTTAAAGAAACAGTTTTGAGTTGATTGAGCTGTTAGTCAAGGCCGGAGGCTACAGTTTATTAGCTGTCAAATAGAGAGCTTTTGCCTTATTGTTTTGGTTGCAGGCTAGATTGAAATGTATACAATTTATTTTTGAATTAAAATTCTTAATTGTTCAATAATTTAATACTGGAGAAAAGTATAAATTATCTGCTGTTGAATAGTAAGGCAAGTCCATGAGGCATGTAGAGATGGCAATGGCAAGGCCTATGGCTGAGTGTGGATCAAAGGGTACAGGGGATTCCTGGTGCCAGGGACACTTGAGGCAGGGCAGGGAGCTCCTGCCTGCTGCTGGCAGCTCTCATGAGAGAGGCTTACGCAACTTAGACCTTGCCAGGAACAGCTATGGGAGACTGAAATGGCCCTGGGGAGGGATGCAACCAGGATGGGCAGCTGGGGATAGAGAGGGCAAACAGGGATTGAAAGAGTGCAGAAAGTTTGCACAGAACGGCACATGAGAAGGGCTGTGCACCCTGCCTGTGAGCCCACAGCCCAGGGAAGTACTCTACATCTCTGTCATAATGGTGGGCACTTGCTTCAGATATAAACCCAGTGTTTCTACAAAGAAAGCCTCTGAGATGTTTGAGGCTTCCATGCAGATGGAGCTGGTGAGAAAGGGGACTTCAGTAGAGGCAGTAGGTTGCAATGATTGACCACACCCTTCTCCCAGAGAAAGGTAAACATCTGCAAAACGATCAATTGCATCGGGTGTCTGAGTTGCAGGAAATAGTTAAAAGGCTGTGCAGTAGTAGAGAGGCTGTGATAGAGATAGATAAGTGGTTTCAGAACCATACACCCATGGCAGACACCACAGAGAATGTGACATCTCTGACCCTTGTGACCCACAAAAGCCTGACTCTGCTTCATTCCCACCCCCTCCAGCATTGCAACCAAAAACAGATATGAAGCTTTAACTGCTGTAGACACCCATGAAAAAGGTCTGCAAGGAGAAGCTGTACCAGCAGCATACAGTGGATGCCTCAAAAGGAAATGACAAATGCTTGTAGTGGGCGACACACTGTTAAGAAGTATTGAGCCACCCATCTGCTGGCCTGACAACAGGACATCGTTTGATGACTGTAGCCTATTTGGGAGGGATGTGATCCACCCCTCTAGAAGAGGAAAGGCAATAGTTGGTAGTAGGCTGGACAGCTTGGTGAGTTTGGCTTTAAACAGAAGGACTCTGGGGGTGGTGTCCAAAGTGGCAACACTCATGCCATTGCAACCAACTGGGGAATAAGTCAGACCCACAGAGTAGTGGCAAATTTTCCTCATTTGCCTGGCCAGACAGAACCAGAAGGTAGACACCTCATGTCTCAAGTGTATGTTGATCAGTGTACACTGCTTGGGGAACAAACAGGAGGAACTGGAACTTCATGCATCAGTCAGAAAGCTACAATACTGTAGAAGTAACTGAACCATGGTAGCACAACTTACATGACTGAAAAATTATGATGGATGGCTACAGGCTATTTCGTAAAGACAGACAGAGATGAAGAGGAAGATGAATCATGCTCTCTGATAAGGAGAACCTGAATATGTAGAAGTCAACTACAGCAATTGTGGAAGTCCTATTGAATGCCTCTGGATCAAGATCTTCTCCAAAGGGATCTCATAGTTGGCATCTTCTACCAACCTCCAAAACAGAATAATAATGCTGTTACAGAAATATTTGGGTCACTTAAACAAGCTTTGGGTCAACAGAACCTGGTACTTACAGGTGACTTCAATTACCCAGACATTTGCTGGAAGAACAATACAATAGCTGACGTCATCCATCATGTTCCTGGAATGCATAGAGGACTGCTTCCTTATACAAATGTTATATGTGCCAGCCAGGAAAGAGGCACCGCTTTGTAATATCTTGTAACATTTTATTGCTTTATTGCAATGTTAGTGATAGTCTCAGTTGCAGTGTTCACAATGTTGTGGAGTTTTGGGATCACATTGAGTGTAATGAGGGTTCATACTAAGATAAAGGGTTTAGATTTTAGAAGAGCAAACTTCAGCTCACTCAGAGTTCAGTGGGAAGGGACCTGGGGGCCTGGGTGGACAAGCAGTCGAATTTGAGTGCACAATCTGCTGCTGTGGCAAAGAAGGCAACAGGATCTTGGGTTGCATCAACAAGGACATCACCAGCAGAGATAAAGATGTCATTATCCCATTCTACTCAGCACTTGTCAGACTACACCTGGGATAGTGGGTTCAGTTTTTGTCCCCCCTGCCATAAAAAAGATGTGGGCAGCTGGAGTGGGTCCAGAGAAGGGCCACAAAGATGATCCAAGTGCTTGAAGCCTGCCATGTGAGGAAACCCTAAGAGAACTGGTCTTGCTCAGCCTTGAGAAAAAAAGGCTCAGGGGAGACCTTAGCATCATGTTCCAGTATTTAAAGGGTGGCAACAAAGAAGATGGAGAGTCCATTTTTAAAACAAGATACATGGAAAAGACAAGGAGTAATGAGTAAAAGTTACTCCTGTTGAGATTCTAGATGGACAGAAGATGAACATTTTTCACAACAAAGACAACAAGTCATTGGAATAATCTCACCAGGGACATGGAATTCTCCAGCTTTGACACTTTTAAGATTCGGTTGGACAGGGTGCTGGTCCATCTGGTCTAAATGGTGTTTTTTCTAAAAAAGATTAGACCAAATGATCCTTGAGGTCTCTTCCAACCAGGTATTCTATGATACTTTGAATTTGCTTGTTTACATTTACTATAAAGGTTACACATGTTTCAAGGTTAGTTCTACTTTTTTTTTTTTTTTTTGGTATACCTGTTTATGCACAGTTATGTTCCATTAAAAAAAAAAATAACAGCTTAAACATTTCAATTTAAGCCTTGATACCAGATGCAATTACTCAATAGTGGAATTGTCAGGAGAACTTTTTGAGATAGCTGAGTGCAATGTCATGGATCAGGAAGAGAGAAAGTGGGGGTTTCACAGGATGTGGTATTTCTTTCTGAGAAGCTGCAATTTTGAAAAGGAAACTGGGAGTCCTGTTAGATAATAATCATATTTCACATCTCAGATTAAGTGTATGGAAAAAGGACTTAATGGCATCCCTGCATACATGAAAAGGAATTATTGAAAAGGTATAGGAAAATTATTATTATACTGCATTTGTCAGTGAAAGTGGTTTTATATAACTTTAACTTTCTAAATTGATCTGATTTTCCCACTGCAGTCTTTTTCTCTGCTGTCTTTGGAGAAGAAAGCTAGATGGTTAGCATAGACTATGTGCATAACACTTAGGTAGCTCAGGTTAAATGGGGTGAACCCTATCCATGTCCCAGCAATGTTCAGAGTTTATAGGAGGCATGCAGCCTCCACTTCTACCTCTAGGAATTTAAGAGAAATCCTCTTGTGCTCCATCCTTTCCTTAGCATTCAAACTTTAGGAAAATTTGGCAAACATCTTCATACTATGATGTCATTCATGTCTTCTACTTGTTGATCATCAGGAAAGTAGTTGCTTCTATCCATGCTCAAACTATTAGCAATGGTACCACACTACCACAGCTGGACTGAATGGGGAAGGGCTGGAATATTTTTTCAGGCTTTCAGCAAATTCATGCAGACAGCTTTGCATAATTTACTGTCATACAGAAGGCTTGTTTTAGCGAAGGCTTGTTTTTGCATGAGATTACTGTGAAAATGGAAAAAAAAATCCAGAAGGCCAGAAGATGCTCTTCCTTTTCCTTCTGTTCTTCCTGACTAGTCTCAATAATGCAGAGCTAACAAAAAGAACTAGGGGCTGTCACACATATTACTCTTTGTGGTGGGGTCCTTTTTCTCCCTATGGATTAGTATAGCTCCTGGCATAGCAGAATCCTGCTGTGCTTGGTGTTATTAAAACTGCTGTAACAATAACAACGATGATACGTGTACTGGAAAATTTCATATCTGTAGAATGAAAAAGGTAAATACTGCTCCCTTATTCAATGATACATGAATATCCATTAATTACAATTATGTACAAAGCTAATTTTTGAGATTTGACTGTTTGGAAATTGTTTTGCCCAAGAACTAGTGCCTTTGCTTACTAGGTTTTCATGAAAATGCAGAATAACATACTTGTGTCACAACCTCCTATCTTGTCAGACCACGGCTTCAGTGAAGAAATAACATCTCATGATTTGTATAGTAAACTTTCTTGTGTCCTGATGGAAACAGGGAAGCCACAAGTATTTTAGTCATAGTATCTACTTGGAACTAAAACACATTCAATTTTTTTTTGTCTGTGTTGTCACAGATAACAGTCCCACACATACTTCACTTATGCATGTTTTCCCACCAGGAGACAGTAAAAACTTTATTGAAATAATGAAAACTGGAGAAATAAATAGATATTTTCCTATATTTGAGTCTCAGTAAGATGTAATTGTTGGTGTGAAAACTGGGGAAATATACACATATTTTATTGGTCTTTTTGGAATTTTCAGACATAGGTCTTGATAGAAAAAAACAACAGTTTAGTTCGAAGGTGAACACTGTAACGGCATGGGAGACAAAACAAATGTAGTGCCTCCCATCTGACAGGTCTTTGTCTCCTTTTTGAACTTTTTACTTTTAAATTTAGATGAAATACGTAATAAACATGATGACAAACCAGCATGTAGTTTGGTTATAAATAGGCTGCCTACGTTAGTAACAGACTCAATCCATTATTGCTACATGTTCTTCCATACTTCCTATTTCTGTTTCTGTCATTGCTCAAAAGGTTTGAGCAATCGCTTGGATTTATTAATATATTCCAACTATGATGAGACTAGTGCAAGTCATCAGCACTCAGGAAACACACTGCTAAACTGTAAACAATGTTTTGTTCGGAACCAATGACATTAATAACACTTTCTTAGTCGTGCACTAGTGTTCACATTGTTCATATTATGTTTGGGTCACTGGGGTTCAGATTGGTTTAACTTGCATTGAAATGAATGGCCACAGATGTGCAGGATTCCTTTCAATATTCTACCAATACCTAACCAATACCTCAAAATATGGCTTAGCAACCATTTCTTTCAGGTGCTAACTGTGAAACTGTAATGGAGGTTCCACAGTGCGTTCCTAGTTCACTTGATGAATACACATTCTGTTCTGCCAGGAAATGTTAATAGTACCAGCACAAACAAGAGTGTTCCTTAGAGATCTGTAAACTATGGAGATTCTCAAGTCACTTTCAGACTATCCTTGTTAATAAGCCTCATAATGACATCAGGGAAGTGGGTTAATTAAGTTAAAGAATCATTAAATAACTCCCAACAGCCTCACAATTCAGAAAAGTGAGTGACTGAGATATTCAGCTATGAAACAGAGAGCAGAATTTAAAACTTTTCAGAGCAGGTTAGGAAGCTATTTGGTGGAAGAATAAACTGTTTATTTTTGGCACAATGTTTTTTTGTTTTCTTTGTGGAAAGAGTTGGGTTCCACAGTCAAGGAAAACTTAAACCATAAGTGAATGTAGTCCTCAGTTTCCATTACAAAGTCAGAAGAGGAGAAAGATGAGTTTAGGTTGTTGGGATGAATTCTGAAGAGGGAGAGTGAAAAAGGGATCTAGCAGTTGATACCTTCAGAGGTTACTTTTGGATATTCCACTGTTGTTAGGCTTTTAAGAAGATGGCACTTTTTATAAAGAAAGCTCAAAACAGTCTTTAATGTTGTGGTGGATTTAGAAATATTTTAGGACTTTTTGTCTTTTGTCAAGGTGTTTTGTGCTTGCACATTTAAATGGTCATGATCGAGAAAAGAAAGCAACTCTGGAATTAAACATTAGACTCGGGTTTTAAGTTAACAGAGAGTTTGTTCTTTGTTTTTACAAGTGAAGCCTCCAACAAATAGATGGGGCTTTAAACACTAGTTCATATTTAATGATATTAAGAGCAAACCAAATTGAATTGTTACTTTAAAGACAGAGTCTTTTAAATTGTATACTTAAGATCATAAAAATTTTATGGGCTATTTCATGGCAAGACGTCTCCAATTAACTGTTTTGCTAACTGTAAGAAGTTAGATAAGACAGAGATTTTACTACTGTTTTGATGTGAAAACTGATGACATAAAGAATTTGCTACTTCAGGGAATTAGTTTTGAACTTTAGTCAGGGTTACTGACTAATCACATGACTCATTTTCTTTTTTCCTTTGAAAGGCGTTAACAATTTAGCATGCCTATTTAAAAAAGAAACCACACAGAATCCTATATAAATGACTTCCACAATCAGCCTATTACTCCACCCCACTGGAATGATATAAGGTAAGAGTTACACAGCTCACTGGATAGCTCTAGAGATGCCAAAGATATGTTTTATGTTATGATGGGAAGGTCCTTAATTTTCTATTAATTTGCTATTTAAGTGCTAATTTAGGAAAAATACTTAAAAGTTCCACTGTGAATAAAGTATCTTTGTAGGGCTTTGCAGCTTTAGCTTAGCTTATTTTTCATTAAAATAAGAAATCATAGAATCATAGAAACCATAGACAATTTTGAAAGAATTAAAAGGGAATGTTTCTTACAACAATTTTGAATTTATATTATTGGCAAAATAGAATTTACTCCTAGAAAGCCAGATTCTGGCCTCCTTATTTTTGCCAGGTGGCCTTTTAACTTTTTCTGTCTTAGCTAATGGAACCTGGAAGTAAATTTTTCAGAGCATGAATCTGAGCAGTTGTTCCTAATTTCACCTTTCAAAGCAAACCTCCAAGAAATGATAACTCTGAATGATGTGTGGGAATGTGAAACAGCCTTGTCTCTGCTTCACTGCTGTCAGTCAGACTGAGAAAGGCTCTTAGGGACCTGCTGTGGTATCCCTGAGATAAGAATCTCTGCAACTGCCAAGAATCCCCCACAAAACCTTTCTAGAGGAAGCTTTTCCTATTTGTGGGTTAAAGAAAGTGCAGGAGGGCTGCGGGGTTTAGAAGTGGGCATCCTAATGAGTTCTAATTAGCTCAATTGAAGTGATTTTCATCTGACAAGTTCCTTTCCCAGAATCAAGGAAAAAGAAATCATCTGTCGATTCTATACTGGGATATTTCATTTGATCCCAAAGGGAATTCTTTTCTTTGCCGTCTAATTGGTTGAAAATCTTCACATTTTGTTAGCAGAGCTTAAACAGTAAGAAGGAAGTGTCTGTGCCTATGAGAGTTTGAGGAATTAAATGGGGATTTTTTCTCTAAAATTAGAGACAAGAGAAAATATAGTCCAGCTCTGGTCATGTGTGGGGAGTGTCATTTGTCATGACAACCAACGGATCATTCAAGATGAATCAAGTTTTGAACAAGTTTGTGTGTTTGTGGGAAGTTCACCTTTAAACCTAGGATTTATTTAGTGGTAACTGCATAATTGTTTGACTGGACTGACACTACTCGTGTCTTGTGCAGGCCAGGAGATGGAGATCGAGACTGCAGATGAAGTTGCTATTGTTGGAATAGGATGCAACTTTCCCGGAGGTAAGTTTGGGTTAAAAGCAAAGCAGGCTGGGAGTGAACATTGAAAAGCAGAGTCTTTTCCTAAGGTTGAAATGGGGAAACAACATATTCTTCCCATAGTGGAATTTGTTGCTTTTCTGCTTGTGGGATCTTTTTGAAAGGTTGTGCTGTGTTGGAAACTAACTGGTTTGAGTTTGTCTGCTGCCTGACAGACAGACAGACAGAGAGAACAACCTGCAGTGCTGGCTGTGGGCAGGGCATTGAGCTGCACATGAAACTCATATGAATGAGCTGGATGGGTCTGGGATAATTTGAACTTTCTCCATGTTCACTGGCTGGGTGATTGTGCATTTCTACAGGACTCTGCATCCATAGGGAGAGGACAGCTCAAGGGCCAGACATTATCCTGAGCTTTGCCTGTAACAGAAACAAGTCAGGTTTTCCTAAGAGAACATTTTCTGCTATATTACAATAGGTAGAGTAGATACAATAGGTAGTGATACAGAAGGGAAATGGGGAGAGAAGGTGGTTAAGGATGTGGTGGGGGTCCTTTGCTTTCAGACAAGCAGTGGAGGGATCAGTCATGCTTTTCCATTTTCCTCTCACCAAAGAATGATCACGTCTTTCTGTGGCAAGTCTACTTGAGCAGCCTAGATTTACGTGTGGGAGGTCCTTTTGTAGCTGACTTTGTGCATTGCTGTGTCTGCATGGGGAGGGGGAGTGCATAATTTAAGGGATTTAAAAAACTTTGTCCAACAGGAGATGGAATTGACAATTTCTGGAAGGTCCTGGAGGAAGGCAAAAACTGCACCATAGAAATCCCCCCCGAAAGATTTAATACCAAGGAGTGGTATGATCCAGATGATAACAAGCCAGGAAAAATATGTACAACACGAGCTGCTCTTCTTGATGAGTGAGTGTGTTCCTCTGCTGCACCACTGACTTTTGTAGTACTTAGATGATAGATACGGCGGTTCAGGGGCTGTGAATAGTGTGAAGAATAGCAAATTACAGTAAGGCCAAAAGAAGTGTCTTTAATTTGAATTCCACATTCACCTTAAATCATCAGGCTGTAGACTTTCATTCAAAGGAGAAGTTGAAATGCACAGAAGAAATCTTATTGTCTCCTGAGATTTATACTTGGCAAAATTGAATCATAGGACCCAGAATTAATGTAGTGCTTAGTCTCATGTTAGACATTTAATCCTGCACAGAAATCAAGAAAAAAAAGCCTCTGCTTTTTGGCTTTAAATTGTAAAGCGTTGGTCTATATTGGCTTAAAATAATGTAGAAAACAATATTTGTTTATGACTTGTTGGCTTATACTAATTTTCTTCTGAATTTTACAAATGGGAACTGGCCTAAGCACCAGTTACTGCTCTGCTTTTCACGAAGTTGCAAAAAATGTTTACTCTGAGTCTAGAAGTAAATGCATCTTATGTCATATCATATTCTGGCCTGTGCATTTCAGATTTAATTCATTTGACAACCACCTGTTTGGGATTAATAATACGGAAGCCGAACGCATGGATCCGCAACAGAAGTTACTGATAGAGTGCACATACAAAGCCCTGGAGGATGCAGGAGTTCCTGTAGAATCTGTCAGTGGCACCAAAACAGGTGTTTTTATTGGTAAGATGAAAATTTCAGGGCACGGCAAGTGTGTTTGAACCTCATGAAGATTGGAGCACTCCTTCATAAACTTTCTATATGTGTGTAGGCTGGATCTAGGCCGGATCTAGACTGGAGATCTAAGGTTACTTTTGGTAAGAATCACCAGGCTACTCTGGAAGTTTGTGATATGATTCCTGTATCTCTTTTTGGTGCTTTTCTTCCTGTGCTCAGGCACTGCAGTTAAGCAGGGAACAGTTCAAACTGCCTGGCCAGCCCAACCTTTCTTGGGAAAGGTACTCCCAAGCCAAGCTAGGATGTTCCACCTCTAAGGGGAAAGGAACACCCAAAACATGTAATTGCTCATGTCTGCAAAAAATCACCAAGTTTTATTAGTAGGTTACTCCTTTGGCATGGAAATTGGAATGTTAGTCCCTGACCTGCTTTATCAGCACATGGCAGCGAGTTTTAGAATAAAATGTAGGGTGGAAGGAAAAAGAGAAAGGAAGAAATGAATTAAAGGGAGGAGAGAAAGAGAGAAAGAGAGATCACCAGTCCTGGTTCCCGTGTTGGTCTGGCCAATTGGATGTCCAGGGTCTTCTTGAAGGCGCCTCCCAGGTTTGTTGGGGGTACCTTTTTGTAGATAGGTTTCCCTGCCCTGAGGACAGGTTTCTCTCTTTTAATGCAAATTAGTTATCATATCCAGTGGCTTCATTCAGACCTTCCTGAAACTATGTCAGAGGCTCTGTGGGTCTTGGGTGGTCTTGATCCCCCCTCCCCAGACTGATCGCCTCCCACCAGGTCAATGGTTCATTCTTGCTGCTGTGCTGGTGCTGTCTTTTGTTTGTTGATGGGAGCAGAGTTGTTGGAAAGTGGCCCAGCGGAAAAGGAGCTGGGGGTGTTGGTGCACAGCAGCTGAACATGAGCCAGTGAGTGCCCAGGTGACCAAGAAGGCCAATGGCATCCTGGCCTGGATCAGCAATAGTGTGACCACAGGAGCAGGGCAGTGTTTCTTCCCCTGTGCTTGGCACTGGTGAGGTCACAACTCGAGTCCTGTGTCCACTTCTGGGCCCATCAATTCAGGGAGGACATAGAGGTGCCGGAGTAAGTCCAGAGAAGGGCAGCAGATCTGGGGGAGAGTCTGGAGTACAAGTTCTATAAAGAGCAGCTGGGGGAGCTGGGGATGTTTAGCCTGAGAAGAGGAGGCGCAGGGTTGATTTTATCACTCTCTACAGCTACCTGAAAGGAGATTGTAGTGATGTGGGGATCAACATTTTCTCCCAGGCAGCTGGAGACAGGATGAGAGGCCATGGCCTCAGGCTGTGCCAGGGGAGGTTCAGGTTGGACATTAGGGAGAAATTCTTCACAGAAAGGGTGATTGGATATGGGAATCAGTTGCCCATGGAGGTGGTGGAGTCACCGTCCCTGGAGGTGTTTAAGGAAAGAATGGATATGGCATTTAGGTCTAGTTGACAAAGTGGTGTTTGACCATAGAGTGCACTCAATGGCCTCAGTGATCTTTTCCAACCTAATTAATTCTGTGAATCTGTGATTGTGTCTCTGTGGACCAGAACAAGGATGTTGATCCCAGAAAAGTGCTGCCCTTCCTCCACAAGGCCCCCTTTCTCATCTTGTTCTTTCAACAATTCTTGGTTATTACTAACCATCCTTGGTTGGCTCCACAGCTCTCCGGCTGTCAGTGTTTGACATGTACACATCAGCCCCTTATCTTCTGGGCTTCTCCACAGGCCTACACTTTTTCCCAGAATACAGTTCTCCAGTATAACTTTGGTCAAGGTGTTGTGGGGGTTAATATCCTTTTAAACCAGCAGAAATCCTGCTGTAGGCATTAGAATGGTACCAAGGTGCACTTGTCCAACTGCTTTTGTTAGGACCAGAAAAGTTGTGGAGGACATGATAGCGGCTGCTGTTGAAAGACATTTAAAAGACAATACAAGAAAAAAAGCACATTATTGCTGGTGCAATCTGTGTCTCTTTAAAGAGGAGTTTTCTGGTGTAGTTATGGTGATGTACCTATAGGGGGAAATGCTTTCGATTACTTTTTAGTCGGAGAGATGCACTTCTTCCACTGAGGGCACTACTCCTTGCTCTCTGAATAGGGGCACTGCATTTTCTACATGTGCACATGGACTTGGGGATCCATGGTATTTCAAGCATGGTGTTCCCAGAAAGAGGACATGACTGCTCTCACAGGCCTCCTTCTTCTTTGCTATTTCTTACTGGCTCACTGTGTGAACAAAAAGGATGAACAGAAAGTATTGGATGTAGGTTGTGCTGTGGCCTTTAACTTGGTACATATGAGGGACTGAAGCTAATGCCTTGTACATTTATATCCAAGCTACCCCATGTGTAATTTGTTGATAAATATTGTCATATCTTAGCTAAACAAATCACTCTCAAACTGAGATACAGGGGTCACAGCAGGCTACAGAGATCTTGGCTGCATCATACAGTGAGCTAAGCCATCAGGAGTGGGCTGTCATTTCCTGGGCAGGTGGGAATTTCAAGTGTTAGGTATGTTTGTGTAAGTTGGGTGCAGGGGAAATTGCTGTGAGTGTTGCTTTTGATTTGGGTTAAAGCAAAGCTTCACCATAGGAGCACTAATGCCACGTGGTTTCCTCTTGACACTGAAAACCAAAAGAAACCATCAGGTGTAGAGCTGTACATCCCTGTTATTGGCTTGGATTAACTTGACACGTATCTGATGTTTTACAGGTCTCATGAATCGAGACTATGAAATCATAACCAGCAGAGCAGTGAGTGAAATAAATCATTATGATGGTACTGGAACAGCAATGAGCATTGCTGCTAACAGGGTCTCTTTCACATTTAATCTGACTGGACCGTCCCTGACTGTTGACACTGCGTGTTCATCTTTTCTTTTTGCTCTGCACTACGCCTTGCGAGCCATTAAATCAGGTAACGGGACTGAAGAGATGCTGAACAATGAAATCAGGATTGCTACTGTTTCTGTCTATGACCAGGGCCCTCTCAGCATGAGTGTGTTTCTGTTTGACTCCAGGAGACTGTGAGGCAGCAATCTGTGGTGGGGTGAACTGCATCATCGATCCCCGCACCTTTGTATCTCTCAGTAAAGCAAAAATGATCTCTCCAGAGGGAGTAAGCAAACCCTTCTCCAAAAAAGCAGATGGCTATGGAAGGGGAGAAGGCTGCGGTGTTGTTTTCCTCAAACCACTGAGAAAGGTAAGATTGCTTGTGAAACAGCCTAAAATAAGACTGGTTACTGGCCTGTATTTTGTGTCTTCAGCTCTAATAATGACTTCTCCAGAGAAGATTTTCCAATTCAAGCTTGAGATTAATGAAGCATTTCTTAAGCATTTATGCATTTCCCCTAGCATAGGAAAAGGATCCCGCATTGAAAAGTTAGCCTCATATTCTGTTATTTCTTGGCTTTGTTGTGCGGTTTTGTTGTCTTGTCTACAGAGAAAGCATGAGTATATTAAAGAGAATTTAACTTTTCATGGAACAGGCAGTGGAAGACTACAGCAAAATCTGGGGTGTGATAAACATCAGTGCAGTCAATCAGAACGGTAGGTCCACGACTCCGATCACAAGACCGTCTCAAGTAGAGCAAGAGAAGTTACTGCGCAGCATTTACGGAAGTCGTGTGGATCCCTCAGCTGTGCAGTACATTGAAGCCCATGGCACAGGAACTGCTGCTGGAGATCCTACTGAAGCTGAAAGCCTGGGCAGTGTCATTAGCAAAAAGAGGTCTTCCCGAGTTTCCATTCTGAAAATCGGTTCAGTGAAAGGAAATATTGGGCACACTGAGTCGGCTGCTGGAGCAGCCGGGTTAATCAAAGTGCTCTTGATGATGCATCATGGAAAGATTGTTCCATCCTTGCATTACTCGAAGGAGATGAGCAGCATTGACACAGAGAAATTAAACCTTGCCGTTGCCACAGCTGTAGAGCCCTGGGAAGAATGCAGTGAGTATGGAAGAGTAGCTGGCATCAACTGCTTTGGATTTGGAGGAACCAATGCTCATGTTGTAGTCAGGCAGGTGAAGCAGCCAGAGGCTCTTCCTGCCTTTAAGAAACCCCTGGAATTAGTTCTGCTGTCAGCAGCATCCCGTAAGTCCCTTCAGATGACAATGGCCGATACAGCTGAGCAGCTGAGCACAAGAAGCTCCGTAACTCTCCCAAGCCTGGCCTATACATCTGCCTGCAGAAGAAGCCATGCCGGCTACAGGTACCGAAAAGCGTTTGTCACAAATTCCCTCCAACACTTGCAGCAAGAGCTGAAGTTGGCAGCGAGCACTGAACCTGCCATGTCAAAGGCGGAACCACAGCTGGTGTTTGTGTTCTGTGGCAATGGTGTAACACTGAAGGAGTTCAGTGAGGCACTGCTGAGCTCAGAGCCGGTGTTCAGAGACAAGTGTAAGGAAATAGAAGACCTTTTTCAGCAGCACACTGCCATCAGCCTCCTGCCAGCAAGAAATCGTAGCCCGAAGGACTTGCTGAATCCAGAGCTTTCCCAGCCCTTGCTCTTTGCCCTGCAGGTTGCCATAGCTTCCCTCCTGAAGCACTGGGGTATTAAGCCCATTGCTATTGTTGGTGCCTCCGTGGGGGAAGTGGCTGCTGCACATATTGCTGGGTACCTTTCCCTGGCAGATGCAGTTAAAGTGATTTATCACCGGAGCAGGCTGCAGGCAAAGACTGCCAGTGGTAGAATGTTGGTGGTTGGAAACATCCCTGTTGAAGAGATTGCTGAACGCCTGCATCCCTACTCGGGAAAGGTGTGCATTGCTGCTTTCAACAGCCCTGTTTCCTGCACCTTGTCTGGGAGTGTAGACGCTGTGGCAGCTGTTCAGAGAGAGTTAGCTGAAGCTTTCAGACAGAGAAACATCTTTCTTCATGTTTTAAATGTTCCAGTAGCATACCACAGCCCCAGCATGGATATGATACTCGGGGAGCTGGAGGAGCAGATAGAGCCTTTAGAAAAGCAGAAGGGGGAAATTGAAGTGATCTCAACACTGACTGGGGCGGCTGCATCTGAAAGTGACTTTGCTCGGGGCAAATTCTGGGCACGGCATACTCGTGAGCCTGTTGCTTTCACGAGGGCCATCCAAACTGCAGCCAGAGACAGGGAGAACGTGGTGTTTGTGGAAGTTAGTCCTCACCGAGCATTGCAGCGAAGCATAAAGGAAACGCTAGGGAAAGACACAAAGGTTTTCTCCTCTTTGCAAACTGATGCAGAATATCAGACGCTCTTGACCCTGGTAGGAAATCTGTTTGAACTGGGGTATAATCCCAACTGGCAGCACTTTTACAACGGGTATCAAAGTGTTCCGGTTACCATTCCACGATATCAGTTTGATCGCCAAAAGCTCATGGCCTGTCTGGATATCCATCAACAAGCAAACCAAAGAGGTGTCAGTGCCAGCCATCCTTTGATTTATGGCATAAACAGTGGCAACATGGAGTTCGGCTGCCTGGTGTCTCAGGACACGACACCGTACTTATATGAGCACAAGAACAATGGGGTGGCCTTAGTCCCTGGTGCTTTCTATGTGGAGCTCGGTCTGGCCTCTGTGATGAGCAGCTCAAGACCTAAAGTGCCTCTGAGTACTTGCCAGCTGAGTATCAGCTTTTCTGCGCCATGTGTTCTCACACAGAGTTCCCAAGTGTTGAGTATCAAACTGAGTCTGCAAAAAGCCATGACAACCTTTGAGGTTGTCTCTTCCTCCAATGCAGTTTATGCTGCTGGCCAAGTGGCAAAGGGGCTTGAAGGTGTGGTGGAAGAGAGCAGCATCTCCTTCCAAGCCATCTATAGAAGATGCAGGTCAGTGATTAGCAGAGAGGAGGTTTATGAAGCACTGTCTCACGTTGGCTTTCAGTATGGCTCCATTTTCAGGCAGCTCAGTGATGTGCATTATTGCCAGGAGCTAAAGGAAGCTATAACAAGCATAAAGGTGAATGAGGAGACCATCAGAGACATGTACAGCTACTGTATCCACCCAGTACTGCTCGACTGTTTTCTGCAGATGACTGCTGTCTTGACCTCAAGGACACTCCCGTCCAGAGCAGGCTTTCCTTCAGGGATAGGCAGCCTGGTGGTGCTCCGACCACTGGAAGAAGAAATGATGATATACATGAGAATGAGCAAGTCCACTGGGAACTGCCTCGAGGTCTGTGGCTGCTTTGTGGACAAGCATGGCTCTGTCTTAGCTGAGCTCAAGCGCGTTGCCATCACTTTCATGAAAGAAGTATCTTCCAGAGACAATGAGTTCCTGTTTGAAAACAAATGGAAAGAAGTCTCTCTTTCACAGACAATTGGATGTCTGGGGGTTAAGCCCAGAGTCCTTGTGTTTGCAGACAAATTTGGGATAGCTGAGCAGCTCAAAAAGTACTTGCACCCTGCTTCGAGATATGTTACATATGAAGACTGGGAATCCCTTGTGGAAGGTGACATACAGAATAAAATGAGAGCAGAGGTTAAGGATTATGATGAAATTCTCTTCCTGTGGGGAATTCAAAAGTTAAATGAAGATTTCCCAATGAGAGTGGTAGATCAGCTGGCAAAGTGCTGTGAAGCCTATCGCCACGTAGTGGTGGCATTAAGAGAGAAGGCATCCTGCTGTTCCATCAGAGTGATCACCTACAGAACAACAGGGAGCTATGTGGACCATGTTAGCTGTGGGTTTGCATTGTATGGCATGACCAGGACTTGTATTGTTGAAGTTCCAGAAATCACATTTCAGCTGATTGATCTCAGCTCTTCCAGTTCCCTGGATATCTCAGTGTTAGCAGATGTTCTTGTGAAATACAAAGGTGGTGACTATCCAGAAATTTGCATCAGCCTTGGAAGAATTTATGTGTCCGAAATCAGACGCACACCTTTTGTAGATGCAGATTACATCCAACCCGTAAGATCTCTCCAGGAATCACAAACATTCACTTTGTACACTTCTGATCCATACACAGCAAAAGACTTGTCTGGGGAATTATCCACAAGCACTGCTGCTCAGCTTGACAAACACAGCGTTGAAATTCAAGTGGATAAAATTTGCCTGCACTCAGAAGATTATTTTCCCGTTAGTGTTTCCAGTTGCAGCTTTGGTAATGCACTGTATTGGAACTCCCAAGCAGGAGGCAAACACAGACTTTTAGCTGTTGATTTCAGTGGCACAGTCACAGCAACAGGCATTGATGTGAAAAGAGTGAAAGTGGGAGATCATGTGGTTTCATGTTATCCCACTGCTGTGTCATCCAGAGTTCAGATTCCAGGAACAGTTTGTTTCAATGCCAAGAAATTCCCATTCCTCCAGAATGTCCCTTGTGTGTCATACTTCATCATTGCATGGGAAATCTTCACTCAGAAGTTACCCAAGGGGAAACACGGCAGAATGTTGGGTATTATTACGACAGAGCCATCATCAGTTTTGTGCCATGTTCTTTCTGCAGCAGCAGAAGAGATGGGTTGGAGAACAGTCCTTGCTAAGCCCACTCCTAACGTGTTCCAGTATATAAAGCTGTGCAATGCCCTTGTTGTTCTTCCTCCAGTCAACAGACTGTCTCGGGAGGATCTGGCCCACATGTGCTTTCTTAAAGATGTGGTGATTGTGTGTGGCAATCAACAGTCTGAGTGCATCCAGAATGTCAGTGAAATTGATCATGAAAACATCAGCTTTCATATCCTTGTCGTTGCCAGCCTTTTCCGGAAAGCACCTCTGAAGGAACTGCAGAAGACTGTACATTCGTGGATCAGTTCGATGGATATGAAACAGTTTAGACATCTCTCAGGTTCTGTTTTTCAGCAGGCCGAGAACTTTGAAGGGCTAAACTCTGTGATGTCCTATTTTACCTGCACTTCTGTCCCCCTTGCTGTCCTGGGAAGGCAGAAGGACATCAGTGTGCTTTCAGATATCCCGTTGTACGAGCCCCAGAAGCAGCAGTTTAAGCAGAACGCTGTTTATGTAGTAGTGGGGGGGCTCACTGGACTTGGCTTTGAAACGGTGAAATTCATAGCCGAGAATGGAGGAGGGTGTATTGCAATTCTCTCCAGGAGAATTCCCAGCAGTGAGATGCAAGAAGAGATGAGGGCTCTGCAGGAGCAGTACAAAGGGAGCAAAGTAGTGTCTGTGCAATGTGATGTGACTTCGAGCAGTGATGTTGAGAAAGCTTTCCAGTCCATTGCCAACACCTTTGCAGGGAATCCAGTCAAAGGCGTATTCCAAAGTGCTGTTGCTTTACACGATGGCCACCTTGAAGTGCTGAAGTTGGCTGACTTTCACAAAGTGCTGAGCCCAAAAGTAGCAGGGACCCTAAATCTTCACTGGGCTACCAGAAGCCAGGAGCTTGACTACTTTGTGTGCTACTCCTCTGTTACTTCCTTTCTGGGCAATGCCACCCAGACAAACTATGCAGCTGCAAACTCTTTCCTGGATGTCTTCTGCCTCTACAGGAGGAACTGTGGCCTTTCCGGCCAGGCCATTAACTGGGGTGCTTTGAACCTTGGCATTCTGCTCAATCAAAATCACATTCAGAGCATTCTGGGATCCAAGGGCATAGATATTCTGCAGGTGCATGAAATTCATGAGTATCTCAGGAAGACCTTACTTATAAACAACCCGCAGCAGGCTGTTGTCAAATTGAACTTTCAAGCTTTGTATCGTCATGTTTTTACTCGCATTATTTCACTCAAAAGTCGCTTTGTATCACTCATGTTAGAAGATTTTGGGAACAAGATTGAAACCTCTGAAGAAACTCAGGTCCCAGATGCTGCCTTTCTCAAATCTGAGGATTACATCACCTCACTGGTGAGTGACCTCACAGGAGTGACTGCAGATGAACTAACCATGAATACACCACTTTCATCTTTGGGCATAGACTCTATGTTAGCTATGACAATTCAGAACCGTGTCTTTCAAGAGAGAAAGGTGGACATACCTCTTCTGAAACTGCTCGATCCTCACACAACTCTGTCAAGTTTAGTGGTGGTTTTAGAAGAAACAAGCAATGTACGTGGAACAGTTGAAAAGAAGAATGGTGCAGTTGAAAGTGCAGAAAATGATACATTGCTAGAGGAATCTTCCCCATCAGGAATTGTGTAATCTTGACAATACTCGGACCTTTTGCATCATCTCAGAATATGTCATTGTAGACAGGGTAGAACATCTGGTGATGCTGAATGTACTCTTCTGCATTGACTTGGAAAAACCCTACACCAGGTTCTTCTGCCATTATTCTGCTAGCTGTGTTAATTTCTGTTAATTGTTTGATTTGTTGCTATTTGCATCTCTCCATCACGAATATACATGTAAAGCAGCAGAGGATTATTTTGGCATTTTTGCCTTCATATATTTTTCTTTTTAAAAAAATATTATCAAATTAATTCAATTATCAAGTATTTTGATTATCCAATTTGTATAAATACCAGCATCTTTTTGAAAGTGCTTTAGATATTGTGGATTTCAAGGTTTCTTCTCAAAAAATGAAACTTGATTTTTTCCTTATGTTTTCAAAAATAGTAAATATGTAGCAGGTGCAAAGCATACAGTAAAGCAACTGGATTTTTGTATTAATAACTATTTTATGAAAGCTGAAATAAGCAAGAATATTAGAAGAGTTTAAAAAGCAAAACCTAAGGTGTATCTTTGTTTTATTTTATTCATTTTTTGTTCCCCATTCACTCCTCTAGTTTAAATTTTCCTAATCCTAACATGTGCCCTTATTTTCTTCCAATGACACCTAACTTACAGTTTTGAAAGCAGAAAACGCACATGGAAAAATTTAATGATACTTATGCAACAGGTATCCAATCCTAGAAGTTCTAGTATATTTTAAAATATATTATGATTAAAAACCTGAGCATTGTATTGAGTTTGAAATCTTAGTATAATAAATAATTTTAAGCTTGTAAGAAGATATCTTCTATTGTGAACTAACAGCAAAATCTCTGCATTGAAGTCCAACATAGAATATAGTTTGCTATATTGTATGCTGTCATTCCCTGTGACTTCATATAGACCACCTGAAATTCATTAGGATGTAACAGCCTTATCTATGACTTTGAACATGGATCCTCTTCAGTTAGTCTCTTCAGGTCAGGTCAAGTCATTCCAGGAATGTCTACAGTGAGAACAGTACTTTGTATTACACAGAAGTTATAAATGCCTATGATCAAGCAGGAATCAGCATTTTAGGTTAATCTTTTCCTAGAGGATGTACTAGTAGTATTAAATCCTATGGTGCAAGATAAATTTAGTGTTAACTGTCTCCGCAAATGATATCTAAGAGAGATACTTCCAAATCTACTCACCGAATTATACACACATAACATTGTCCTAGAGACTCTGTTAACACCCCTGGGATACTGAAGAGAATTGAAGCAGAGCAAGAATAGTACACTAGATGACTTGTAAAGTATTTGTTCTATACAGGGGAAATGCTTATGTTTGTTTTGAAAGTGCTTACTAATCACAGACTGGATTTAATTTAAAAATGTATGTATCTTTTTAGATCTCCTTTGTCCAAAGAGGAGGGAAACTTTTAAGGACTTTTCAGGAAATGTATAGAATGGTTTGAGTTGGAGGAGACCTTGAGATAGACCTAAAACTCGTGACTGCTCTCCTGAAAAGTTAAATGGTTTTCACAGTCTCTGTGGGCGATATCTATCAGGACAGGCTAAACCAATTCTGAGCTCAGAAGCCTGTCTTAAAAACAACTGGAATCAGAATATAAATACACTTTACTCATGAGAAACAGGAGACTCTCCAGGATCACTGAGCCTGGTGCTGCCAGTGATGTGAATGGACAATGTAGTCAGGATTTAAGCCTGGAACAAGGCTTAATCAAGACTTAAGTGAAAACGTTCTCTGGTCATATAGCATTCAGATGAAATATAGCTGATATTTGCTGTCATTCAGGTTCCCTGCTCTGAAATTGCAATAAAGTGTTTGCACAGCTCTTCATCTGTGTGTCCCCAGCGCAAGCACAGAAGGGATTTCATCTGTTCAATTCTGGTTATCAAATAAACCAGTTTTAGACAAACCACTCAAATCCCTAGCAGAGATGAGAACAGATGACACACCTCACAGAGCAGACAGGCTGCTTTTTTTTCATCTGCAACATTAAATTTGACAATTTTGACAACAGCATGTGACTTCGGAAGAAAGAGCCTGACCTGTTCTCGTATCATTTTCATGGGTAGTTTTAGCCAAGGGTGACATCCTTAATGCTAAGTTTAGCACTCACCAAAAAAAGAAAAAAGAAATCTTACCCTAGAGAAAACATGAAGTGAATTTGAAGAGCTGTACTGTAGAAAGTCTTTGAGGCCAGTCACACTGCTTGCAGTGCACATCAATTGTGTGTTTCCTAGACATGGACTCCCCCAATCTGTTACGACAGACTGAAGTCTGGCAGACAAAATCTGGAAGAGACCATGGATGTCATCATGCAGAACACTGTTTCTGGTAATCCCAAACATGCAGTTTCAGGAAAGTAAAGCCAGTACAGTTCTGGGACTGTTTGAAGGAGATGCACAATCTGGAACAGAGCCGTACTTTCCTCTTTAACCAAGGACTCATAACCAATTCCCTGTGAACCAAACTTCCTGGTTTAGGACAAAGTACAGTGGAAGACAGATGCTGATCTGAATAAAAGTAAATCAGCCATATAAAGATGTCTAAGTTATGCTCATTATGCACAACTGACACTCCAAGCCCTGCAGCTGCAATGTGAGTTTCAAGTACAGAGTGACGACTTGTGGCCTCAGAGGCTGCAGTTGTAAGAGAACTGTGCCTCACTCAGGGTAGTATGAATCTCAGAAAAGCAAGTATCTTGGAGTCACATGAGGCCAAAAGAGTCAATTTTCTGGCAGAGAAGGATTTGGAGCTGGCAAACACAGAGAGAGTCTGATGTGAAAAGAATGGAGGAATGGAGGATTGTGTAGTGCCACTACAGAAACAAATGTCTCAAACTGGCAATAGAAAACACAGCTGAGCAGCTGAATGCGAGAAATCAATTGCTCTCTCCAGACCTGCCAAGTTACCTGCCCATAGAAATGTCAAGTTTTCTGGCGCTTTTGGTTTTAGCACTCAGCAGAAGAAATGTATGTCTTCATCTTTTAAATGTCCCAGGTGTATTCCACAGCTTAAATTCACTACTAGAAACTATGGGGAAAACCCCCTGAATTTAAACAAATAGAAGTGTATTCATGACTGCCTGGGGTTGCTGGTTCTGCAGAGGAGGTCACTGAGCAACGCGTAAAAAACTTGAAGCTCTCTTGGTTTTAGGCCAGCAATAGCACAAAAATAGGAGAAAAAGCGAGAGTAAACACATCCTCAAGATTACATGACATGTAATAGACACTGCAGAAAATAAGGATTACTCCTCCATGTGAACTAACACCGGATATTACAAGCCTGTTTGATCTGGGATGTAATCGAGACTGACAGCGCCTCTGTGCATCATTTGCTCCTTCCCTGAATCATTTGTCTGAATGTCTTGACAATATGAACAAGGGCTGATAAGAAGCAAACTAGGATGTTTTAGGCAAAGGGTTAGCTTGATGTGATGGGGTCTGCATTGTGAAACTCAAGGGATGCAGCTGCACTGGTCATAGCATGGGGCTGTGCTTGTAGTCTAAAGGCATCAAGCTTCCGCATTCTTTTCAGTGGGGAGCTCCCAGTCCCAGAGCCATTTCTCAGCCATGGTGCCTCCTGCCTGTGAGCGCTTCCCAAGGCTGACATTGCTGTGCAGTGCAGCTGGACAGGGCCAAGTGCTGTAGGAAGCCCTCCGGCCATCGCGCCCCATCTCCAGGGCTGGGTGCAGTGCCTCGTTTCCACTGACCACAAGAGGTGGCTGCAGAGGCTCAAAGTCTTTGGACCCTCAAAGTCTTCAATCCTGGCCCCATGAGTGCCCTCAATCTCACCCTGTCTCCCAGCTCTCCTCAGGTGTTCCTCCTTTCTCTGGGAGCTGAGCAATGGGCTGCAGGAGACAGATACCAGATAAAACATATTTAGTCATGCAGGTTGATACCCTTCCCTTCCCTTCCCTTCCCTTCCCTTCCCTTCCCTT
>VZRN01005618.1:571038-593176 GCA_013397935.1 Dasyornis broadbenti
CCTTCCCGGAACCTTCCCAGAACCTTCCCTTCCCTGAACCTTCCTTCCCTTCCCCGAACTTTCCCGGAACCTTCTGGCAGAGGTCAGGCTGTGCTGGGTGAACTGTCCCTGCTGTGTTCCCTGCCTGGCTTCTGCTGTCTGACAGTTCTGACCTCTTCCTTGCAGCAGCACTGGGCTGGGAGCCTGTCAGCTGGACAGGAGGATGATGAGATGCCAGCTCTGAGAAACACAGTTCCTGAAATATTTCAGCACTCTGCAGCCTGCTTGGTTTCCCTTTTCCCATTTTTTCTTTCCATAAGGCTCATTTGCTGTTTTGAATTGCCATGTTTATTTGCTGCGGAAGCCTTGGCAGCACTTTATCTGATGGCTCAAGTTAGCGGTAACAGTCATGACCGCACCAGCCAGATGAAAATTGAATATTGAAATGTTGGCTTGGGTCAGAAACGTCAAAACCAGGGAAGCAAAAACAAAATTGGAGCCTGACAGAGGCTTACAGCTATGAAACCTCTAAGTGAAAGCAGTTAGGTCTGGACAGTGTGTAGGAAGGTAGGAGAGATTTGTTAGAGGATTTTTATTTCTGTCCACCATATTGATCAAACTCAAAAAAAATATGCTGAGATAATCCAAAGCAGGAGGTATTTTCTCAAAATTTTTCTTGGCAAACATTTATTTAGCCTGATCCTTGAAATATTGCGGCAATGACAATTCCACAGCACCCTTCAGTAACCAACCTGCTTGAGTGCTTTGTTACACTTAGAGTAAAGAAAACTTTTCCTAATGCATTGCACTGCTTCTTGATACTTCCCTCTTTGCTGTATTTCTGTCTGTTCTAATGGAATACTTCTGTTCTTTCTTTATGTGGCTCTTTGGAAGCTCTTAAGCTCCTTTCTGGTTTCTTAAAACTTTGAGGGAACTTGATTTGTTTCATATTTATCACTTGTTCATTACTCAGTTCCAAAATATGTTTCTATTTACCAAAATTATTTCACTGATGTACATTCATTATGGAACTATTCGGATTGCATATTTTTAAAGCTGCTCATTGACATAAATATTCTGCTATGAACTGGAGGCAGCTGTGCGTGAACCACATTGATAAAATTGATACAGTAAAAATTATTCTGTAAGAATTGACCTTGGCTGTTGCATAGTCTGCACATGCTTACATTTTCCCCAGTGATTTTCCTGATATTAGTTACAAATTCAGGGCTGGGTTAATGTTTTGGTGAAATGCTCAAAGCTTCCCAACTTGGCTGACTAATGAGCACTAAAACCAGATGTTCATCCCAACATTTCAAAGAAGTAGCAAATACACTTATTGCACAATTAGCAAAAGTGACAGAAATCAATATTTTTTAACTGTACTGTAGACAAAAAAACCCCAAACAACACACCAACAAAAAATAAACAAAAACCAAACAAACAGGAAAAAAAAAAGGTGGGAGAGGATCTGTCTTCTTTTACCTAATGACAGGGTGAAATTTTTATAAATTCCTCTTTTTCTGAAAAACAGAGCAAAACACTCCCTTTGGCAAGACCTGATAAAAAAAGAGAGACTCCTGGTTGTCTTCCCTGCAGTCAGCTCACAAAGCAAAACAGAAGACATACATGGAAACATTCTAAATATCCTGCTTTTTAATGGTCATGGAAATACTTGGAATTTGCTTATGGTGAGGACAGAAGTCTAGTTTCAGATAGAAAGAGGAGTGCATCATGACCTTAGACATACGAATAATGGCTTTGATTCTTCTGCTTTAAAGGAAAGGACCTAAATCTCTGCCAAGTTAAACTGAAAGCAGAGGACTTTCCACATCAGTTCATCAAGGAATGAACATGCTGTTGTCTGCTAGAGGCTGCTAGGTCTGGCCCAGGGAGTTTTTTTTCTCATCCTTCAGGCTTTGGAATGACTCTGTAAGCAACACTTTTAACCAATTGCTACTTAAAATTTTCATCACATAAGCCTCTGGGCTGAGTATTCTTTTGGCTTCTTGTTATTGTCAGTCCTAATCCTGCCATATTGTTAAGGGCTCTGCTGTTACTAAGTACTGTGTCAATACCTCTCAAAAGCTACAACACTCAGCTTTCCAAACACAGTGCTAAATTTTTAAGTAATGTTTTCAGACATGCCAAAGTGACTTGGGGCCCTAAGCCAGAATTGACTTAGAGATGTATGTTTGTGCTGGCAAAAACATCTATTCCTTGCTTCATTCAGCCTCCCTTAGTGTCTGCCTGTGTTTCTACATGCCAAAGGGCAATAGACAAGGAGACACATCCTTGCAAAACTTACAGTTCATCCTTCTTTTAGCATGCTGCTGAGTTACTTTGCATACATGGAGGTAGTCAAGTGGCAAGAGTAGCATTAGAAATACACACACATACCTGTCTCTCCCTGACAGGAACACTCAATTCTTTGTGAGATTTACAGTGAGAAGAGCAAATGTTTTGGGACAATGACTTCTGGCTTTCCCCTGCCTAGTTCCTGGTGCCTAAGGCATTTATTTACGGAGCAGATCTATCAAAGCTGACAGATCCTGATCACACTAAGCCGATGAAATAAATGCACTTTCCTGCCAACTAAGGAGATATTTCTCAGATAATCCAGCCTACTGGCAGGACAGTGTCTCTCAAGAATTGTTTCCCAAAGGCATTCCAGCTGATTCGGTGCCGGAACTTGCATGAGCTCCGGGTGGCAGCTGAGACAAATCAGCACCACGGGAGCCACACGGTGAGTTCATAGCCCCACGGAGCTGCTGCCGCAGGGCCAACACAGAGAGGCTCAGCTGGGTGCGGGGGGATGCTGAGAACAGCAGCCGGAGAAACAGCTCAGCTTCACTGCATTCAAAGGTCTCCTCCCACTCCATGCCATAGTGCCTGAAATCCCCCCAGTATGCTCCTACTAGGAAAGCAAAGGACACGGAGATTGTTAGCGAAGGTGCTAGAAGTGGGCTTCTGACACTGTCTTGAGCTATTTTCCAAGAGTAACTGGATCTGTTTTCCTTCACAGCTGCACATACTTCAGTGTAAGTTTATGCGCGAACACTCACTTAGGAGTAAGAATTTCCTATCTTGACTTAATTAAAGTTACTTTAAAAAAAATAAATCTCCTTAAATTAAGTCAAGCCTCTTATTTTTGTCCTCACGTAGCTTTGTACCGGGATTGCTGGAAGTGTAAATTAGACCAGATGTAGTCAGTTCAGTACCAGTGTGCGTGACGAGGAAATGCTCCTGTGAACTGCTTATCTGAGGATTTTGCAATACATTTGTCAGCAGCCACAAGCACTAAAGCACTTCAAGGCCTGAGCCACAGCAGCATGACTGGAAAACAGAACGCATAAACAGCTTGCCATGGCCTGTGATTAAAATAGAAAATGGCTTGTTTAACTTCAGGCGCAAAACCCATCACAGAACTTGACCCAAATCCACAGGAGTTTTCCTGGGATCAGGGAGAATTCACAGTTTGGGCATCAGTTAATGGCAATGCCTGCCTTCTTGCCATTACAGTTCCTCAGAAAATAATAGTAGAAGTCAGGTTGGTGATGCTTACAAATGTCTGTAGGGACACATCAAGTGAAGTAGTCTGCTCTCTGTGCTACCTACTTCTATACACAGAGACCTGTTATTTCTCA
The DNA here is from genome assembly GCA_013397935.1 of Dasyornis broadbenti. Lineage (NCBI taxonomy): Eukaryota > Metazoa > Chordata > Aves > Passeriformes > Dasyornithidae > Dasyornis > Dasyornis broadbenti. The sequence continues at coordinate 574,665 of VZRN01005618.1, forward strand.
GCCCCTTGACTGCTCATTCGTCTACACAGGAAAAAAAGACATTCCAGCTCTTAGTCTAAAGGGAGCAACTCATATTTGCTAATCTACTGGGAGCAGTTTTCCTTTGCTGGTCGCTAAAGGAAAGAGGGAGAAGGTTGAAGGGCCAGCTTCTCAGGCCAGATTTAAAAATCACCATTCTCTTCACATATCTGCATAGGCATTTACACCAGGAGATATTCCGTTGTTTGGTCCTGGAACACCACGTGAACAGTTATGTGATTTATACCTACAAATTCAACCCCTAAAGATTTCCATTAGGTGTGCATGCAGAAATGCAAGCCATGTTGAGTTGTTGATGGTAGAAAAGAAGCAAGCAAGTAAGCTGTCTGTTCATGAAGGGACTGGGAAGATAGGAAAACTTTAACTCCCAGGAAAATACACATAACTTGTTATCATGATTAATATGGAGGTTTCTTTGGCTGATACCTTCAACAGCAGAATTATAATACTTATAGAAAAACATGTGCCATCTTTTAAGTGTTCTGTAATTTAGCAAAGCCCCAGGGTCTAGAAGTAGAGAATTGTCCATTCCCATTTACCTTCATGTATCATTCTGCCTTTTTTGCTGTTTGTTAAATTTTGAATTAAGCTCAAATTATCTGACTTGCTTGAGGCTAAAGTCACCTTGGCAGTTATATTAAGCCTCTCAACTCTAAACAAAACTGTCCCTGTTCCAAGAGGAATGAACAGGAGGCTGAATGGAGTAATGACTACAGATTATCTTAAAACGACTAAACGTTAAGAAAATATCAATGGCAATTTTTCTGGGCTTCTTTTTAGCTATTTGAGGAAAAGCTATCCCAGTCCTCTTAGAGAAGAAACTGGTTGTCTATTGTTTGGCAGCACTTACTTAGAGCAGAGTCCTACTTGAACATCATGTATTTTTTTCATTTTAAAACCTGTCTTTGTGGAAGGTGGCATTGATGGTAGTTTCTTCTTAGATTACCTTCATGCCCTTTTTCTGCCATAACCAATCTCCTTTGGGTTCTCTTCTCATAATTCCAGGCTCTCCATTATGATTCATGCCTTCTCTCAAAGTCAAAAGTATTTTTGTTTCACAACTTTTCCTACCATTCTTTAGTTAGCTAAATTGTATAGTAACCTCTTGGGATTAAACTAGTCACCAAATTTACAAGACCGAAGGCCTAAGATGCTTTTTCACTGTAAAACTGCAATTTTCAGGCAGCTAAAGAAGAATTCTCAGTGTCACACAAACATCTGAGATTCTGAAAATAGCAATCTTTCTCTGCTTCAGACATCTCCAACACCCTGCCTTCCTAACTCACTTGATGAAGGTGCCATTTGCTGCTCATTTGCACAGACCAGTGACTGTGGCACCTCAAACATTGCCACTATCACATATTTGAACTGAAAGTCAGGAGACAGAGCTGAGAGGGAGATAAGAAGGAAGAAATACACGTGAAAGTAAAATGATTTATTCAACTAGGTTTCACTTCATTTCCTGGGTTGAGATTTTAGGAGGAGGCTTTGGTTCCCATTCTTATCTGCCCACAGAGAAAGAAAACAGCAGTGCCACTGACAGTACAGTCAGTTTGATTGCCTGCAGGAACTGCTTCCTTGCAGGTGCTTTTCTAAATGTCTGCCAGACTACAACACTGAAGATATCACAGTCGCAGCCTTCCTTTTGGGCATTAATTTATTCTAAATTATGTTCCAAAAGGCATAACAAAAAAGAACTGTGAAAGGGAAACGCTTCCCTTTACTTTTTTTGCTGTAGAGGAGAATCATTCCCTTCCCAGAGTCCTCACTGATACTCTTCCCTGCACTGTTACCTTCTTGCCCCTTTTTTCTCTTGTTTTTTTAAAGTGTCTGGTCAAATCTGCAGGGCCATCGAATGCTTTCTGAGTGTCCATGAATGATATTAGCAGCAGGAACACTTGGGAGGAGAGGGTGGAAATGGTATGGAGCAGGATGGAGTAGGATCTATTGTCTCTGTTTCTGGCACTGGAAAAGAAGGAATTGCCACAGGGAAGTTTCCTTAATGGGAGATTTCAGAAACATATATACGTGTATAGAGAGAGAGCTCATATTTAATTCTGAAAATGCAAGCCAGTCAGAGGACATGGAAGGAAAGATCATGGGCTGGACAATATTTTAAATCTTTGTATTTCCTTAAAGCACTTCAAATATGTTGTCATTAAGGGTACAGTAGAATTTTCCAAATCTCATACTGATTTTTGAACTTGCAAGTTAGTTCAAAACTTGCAACATCTGTATGAATCAGGTTATAGTTTATTAAACAACCATTAGTTGTGAACTTCAAGTAGGTGTTATTCATGCTTTTATCACATATATCAAGTAGTATAATTTTTGTTTTGTTTTGTTTTTTCTTAAGGGCCTGAGTTTATTGAATCGTAAAGAATATGCTTGAAGTTCAAATTTTATAATATAAGAATTTTCTAGTACTTACACTGAAAGCTTGAAAGTCAAAACAAAGATGTGAATATCAGAAAGCAAAATTTTGAATAATGATTTTTAATATTGTTGGTGATACTGGGACTGTAAATGGGAAACTAGGTTTCAAACCAGGTCTTTAAATCCACATCTATCCCCAACAGCCTGTGGGTGGTCCAGTGTTACAGAACAGAATCACTAAAGTTGGAAAAGACCTCTAAGATCATTGACTTTGACCATTAACTCAGCAGTGCCCTGTTCACCACTAAACTGTGTCCCCAGGTGCCACAACCATATGGATTAGTACACCTCCAGGAGTGGTGATTCCATCACTTCTCCGGGTAGCCTGTTCCAATGCCCAACCATCCTTTCAGTGAAAACATTTTTCCTTGAATCCAATCTACCCCTGACGCTACTTGAGGCTGTTTCCTCTTGTCCTATTGCTTATTACTTGGGAGAAGAGGCCAAACCACACCTGGCTACAGCCTACTTTCAGGCAGTTGTAGAGAGTGACAAGGTCCCCCCGAGCCTCCTTTTCTCCAGGATAAACACCCCCACTTCCATCAGCTGTTTTTCATCAGAGCTGTGCCCCAGACCCTTCCCCAGCCTCATTGCCCTTCTCTGGGCATGAAAATATCGTATATAATTATCCTGTACATAGAGTCCTTTAACAGTGAGCTTGTCCACTCAAAAGACGGGAGGCTCTCTCCGACAACATCCCCTGAATACGCCCTCTCTTCCCGGCGCGTTCCCGGCGCGTTCCCGGCGCGTTCCCGGCGCTCCCGTCGGGTAGGCGGGAGCGCTGCAGTACCGGCAGCGCGCAGCAGGGGGCGCGCGCAGGGCGCGTTCCCTGCTCGGCATTCCCAGCTCCCATCCCGGCCCAGCAGCGGCGGCCGAGCGGGGCCGGGCAGCGGCGGGGGCTCCGTGTCGGCCACGCTGAGGACCATCGTCAGGGCTGGTGGTGTCGGGAGCACGTATTGCTGCCGCTCAGGAGACTTGTCAGCTTTACGTTGGGCTTGGTGATCTAAAGGTCTTTTCCAGGCTAAATTACTTCGTCATTCCGCAGCACTGAAAGCTGGAGTGGCTGTTTCAAGGGCTGTGTCACAGGCACCTGCGATACTGAGGGTGGGTTTTGGATAAAACTGGGCCCTGGGTAACTCCTTGCTATGGCTGCTTAAAAGGTCAGCGATTTTTTGTTCGCCAAGGGTGGTATAAAACCTTGAGCAGATCCTGTTGTGAAGCTCTTGCTCAGGCAATGTGTGGTTGGTTAATGTAACACAAATATTTATAGTGATTTCTTTTAAGTGTGGTATAATTTAATAGTTAAGAGCCTGATTAGTGTGATGACATGAGGGAATGGATGATAGCACACAAATATTAGGAAGAATTTTTTAATGGTTGTGGAGGAATTATGAGGACCCTAAATTCCTATAGCATGAAGTTTTATTTTAAGGGAAGGGTTTGGTTTGTTGGCTTGTGGGTTTTTTTTTTTGTTGTTGTTGTTCTTTTATTTTTTTTTTTTTAACAGTCAGTATGGAATTCAAAATGGAAAATCTAAGATGAAATCTAAAGCTTCTAGCTTACAAGTGAGAAGTAAAAATGTGTCAGTCTTCAAAGTAATACTATTCCACATGGCAACCAGCAATATTTTCCATTCCTGTTTTTCTTTTCAAATGTTTTTTTTCTGGTGCTGCTGAACTTCTTGCCCTCTTCAATGCTTTGCTTCCTGATACTGGAAGCACTGCAAGCTCATCCTTCTTGAAAGGGGCTATTTATTCAGTAAAGCTTTTGTCAGACCACTTATGTAACTTCAAAACCAATTCCCAGTGCTTTCCTTTTGCTGCCTGTTTGTGAGAAGTATATGGATTCTTGGACTGAATGGATATTATATAAATACTATACACTGTGCTGCCCTATCAACATCAATTGCTGCAGTTGGATCACCAACGCTATATAGATGCAGAAATGAAATAGTCTTGACAAATAGGATACATGGGATCTTTCCAGTACAGTATTTAGAAAGAGCAGCCACATGAAATCCCCATTAGACAGCAGCATGACAAACACACTGGCGAGCTACATAAAGTACCACAGCAGCAAATGTGAATCTCTCCCTTTCTTACTGAATTCTTGCTTGCTGCAATCATCACCATGCCTAAGTGAAGAACAGCAAAATGAATTGCATTATTAAGCACAGGAAAGCTGATGACTGATTGAGAAACTCAGCTTCACTCCAAGGCACAGATGAGAAGCACATAACTGTGTCCTGAATTTGTCTGCTTTTCCTTTGGAGAATGACAAGTATTTAGCATTGTATGTCCCCTGGATATCAGTGTTGAACCATGAGTGTTAGACACATATAACATTTCAAAGCAGTCATACTGTTGGCACAGTTACAAACACACTCAATTAAACCATCCTGAGCTGTGAAAAGAGGTTAAAAACAATAGATTCAGGGTCAGCTTTTCTTCGTGGCATAGACCTGTTCAGAATGCTTGAAGTAGGTCAATTTATGGTCCTCTGACAGAGTTGAAGTGGTGAAATGAACTATGTTGTTGAATGATTAAATTCTGTTGTTAAATTATTTTTGCTCTTCCCTCTTTTTTTATCCTTGTATTAAGCAGTGGGGTTTGCATTATTTATACAAACTTGTAGGAAGACTTTGCAATACAGAAGTATTGACATTACTCAAACATGCAGTGATATGTTGAGATTATTCCATGTTCTTCCCATTAAGGATGATGGCACCCAGTTCCATTAAATAAGCCATACATGGCCCATTGCTAGTAAAAATACTCTTTTTCCATTAATAGAACCTGACAGGAGGAAAGACAAGATTCAGCCCACAATCTGCTGTCTTGAGGTTGCCATTGACAAAAGATTTTACCTAAATATTTTCAGGCATTTGATGAGGATCCAGTGTCAGACGGATTGGAAAAGGAAATGACAGGAAGATTGTGAAGATTTTTGGGACAGACCTGAAAAATGAAAATGTCTTTTCCAGATCTTTCCAACATTCCTCAAGTTGGCCAAAAAAGGGAAGGCATTTTGCATCTAAAGGCTATTTTAGTAGAGAATCCAGAAAGTGCTGCTGGGGGAAAAAACCTCACTTTTGAAAACATCTTGGCTATCAAAGGAAAGAATTAGACTGTCGCTGGGCTGTTAAATTATTTGAAATATGAAGGATACTATTGAAAGGGGTATTGGAGATGATGGATTATACCTATTTGCTACACAGTGGCAAAATAGATGCATAGTAGTATAGTTTCTACTGTGCTTCTTTTTTATTTCTAGTGATTTATTGGCAGGAGGCCTGTAAAAATAATGGAAAATCAAACAAAGCAACCAGTTAGTTAAAAAATGATAGCATTAATACTCTTAATCTGATCAAAAGCCATATTTTTATTTAAAATAATATTAGTCACTTTTTAAATAGGGTATTGTATGCTGTGTCTGAGGTCAGAGCAGGTACATGGTGTTTGCATAACTCACAGGGTACAAAGGTACAAAGCTGTCTCTGCTATTTCTGGATGCTCAGAGCAGCACTGAACCAAGACTGTGTATTTATAATACACATTTTCTTCTCGAAGATCATGTGTATCTCTGATTATATTTCCTACGAATTACTTGAATGCCTCCATTCACTTTAAAGTCATGTGTCAGAATCAAGTCTTTTTAAAGAAGTGATTTGTGGAAAATGAAAATATACTAAGCCCTTTTATCTTAAATCTTATCCTCCTAGCAGAAGAAATGGATCTGAGTAGAAGAATACTAACTACTCATATGAAAAACTGGAAAATGTAGAAGAGGAAAAAAACCCATCAACTGCTAATATTGGCAACCTAAATCTTTTGGATGCACTATTCCAGAGAACTAAGAGAATATGTGTTCTATTGATGAGGTATCTTTACTGATAGAGAAGGAGCAGCCTGAAAATGTTTGAAAATTTACAGGGTACAGCCAAAAAATAATTTACCAGAAAAACAAGTTTTGAAAAGCAGCATTTCAGAAATCTGTTTTTACAATGAAGGATGCAAAATTACACATCCAGTGCTTAATCACAATCCTCTATAGTTTCTTGGCTGTTTTCTAATAAGAGTGCTACCATCCAGACTGATTTAGTTGGCTCAGCTCTTCCCTTGATAGCTTTAATGATTTACTATCTGTCCTTCTGAGAACATAGGCTCCACGAACACTCTTTCCAATCTCTAGGACATGCCTGCTGTGTGCCTGTTCTAAAGAAGCCTTTGGGCTTTCTTGGGGGTTTTTTGGGGGGTTATTTGGTTTTTGAGGTTTTTGTTTGTTTGTTTTGTTTTTGTTGTGGGTTTTCTTTTTTTTTTTTTTGTTGTTGGTTGTGGTGTTTTTTTTTTTTTTTTTTTTTTTTTTTGGGGGGGGTGTTGTTGTTTTTTTGGTCTTTCTATCCTTTGGATTAAACTGCTGACAAAGACACACCCGTAGGTTGTGAGATAGGTGTTGCACATACCATTTGGACTAGTTCAAATACTAGACATGTACTAACTCTTGCTGAGTACTAAATATCTTCTTGCATAAGGGAAGATGGGAGTAAAGAGATTGAGTAAGTTTATCAACTTTTGCAACCGATAGTAGGTCAGTGATAGCTGAGATATGGAGAGCATGAATTTAGTAGGGCATACAGCATATTTTTTGAGAAATAAGTGCAACATGCTTACACATGTTCAGAAGCAACTCCATTGTCTCTTTATGTCTCTTTATGTCTCTACCTACATCCTTTGGTAAGTTTGTCTAACATTACAGAGATCAAGAGGCTTGAACTCAGTCTATCAGGATAAAGTTTAAGCAGTCCCTACTCTGTGCCTGTCCTTTCCTGCCTGGAAAAGGAAAGGAAAGGACAAGCCTCCTAGTTTGCTCCAGACCACCCTGCCAATATCTGTGCAGTGTGAACCACCAGGCAGCCTGGGCTCAGGTGCCCATATACTGGGGAGGGCATTCCACTCCCTCCAGCTGGAGGGATTTGTGTTCTACTCTCACTCCTGTTTAATGGTGCAGTGCCTTTGGTTTCAGTCCTCTTCTTCCCTTCAGTTGGGCAGGAACTGCGAGGAACAGAGGGAGCAGGCAGCTTGCTTTAACTGAAGCCTTGTTTTGTATTGACAATAGCAGCATAATAACACCTAGGAGGAAAGGATTTCGAGTAGCAGAGTTTTATATCACATATGTGTTCACCTGCCATCCTGATCTCAGGCAGACTTCAATTCCCTAAAAACTCTGGGCTGTTGCCCTGCTCCAAATCACCCCACTCGGCCTGCCTTGCTTTTGGCAGTCTCTCAGCTGCTTACAGCACGTCCTTGTGATTTGCTGTGCTCATCGAGTTGCTGATGTCTTTCTGCTGTGTTCACAAGAAAACCTATTTCAGTGAGTTCAGCAGGGGTTTAAGGGTAAAACACTCAAGTGAATACCCTTTCTATCAGCAGTCCTGTAGACTTGCAGCCTTCAGCCACTGTCATATGTCCTGCTTATTCTTCCAGGATGCTATTACAGTAAATCAACAGATTTAGTGAAATACACCAGTAACAGACCCACAGCCAGACCCTACTCAGAAAATAGCAGAGAGCAGCTGTGATATAGGAAGAGTTGGTAAAGCTAACCTGAAATTGCTGGATCATTCTTTTGTCATTCTTTAACTTGAGAAATGAAATAACCAAACAATAAGTCCTTTGGGATGGATTTTGTGTTTTTCATTATTAAGACTCTTCTGTTAAATGGGAGTTTTGACTTAGGAGTCCAATCCCCCATCTTTACTTTATTAGAGAGAAAGTGAAGTTGAATGTTGAAATAGGAGCAGACAGGTAGACAAGTTGGATTTTCTCCTCTAGACTCTATTTTCCTGACTAATATGTTTGTATATAGTTATCAAAATATATGTGTAAATACATATATAAATAATCCGTTATTCTGTACAATTTGAGTCCACCCATTGTTCTGTCTTCTTTTCATCTTTTTTTTTTATGTATTAGAGATGCTCAAAATTATACAGCCAGAAAAGCTAATCTGTTTTACATTTTATATGTGTAACATAGGAGAGCCAAAGGCTATACCAGTTTTTCCACTTGCACACACTAGCGTTTGCAGAATGTAGCCATAACATTTTCTTTGATCACTGTAATACGTTTGGCATGCACACTGATAGCAGCAGCAGAATAGACTGCCTTTGTAACTGAGGGACCTTACACGTAGTCTCTAAGCAGCTTTTTCAATAGGCAGAATTAATCCAAGTTACTGTGTGAATGGAAATGTCTCCAGAGAACAAGCTTAGGCAATGGTGATGTGATAGATTGGGCTCTACCAACAGAGCAGACTGAATGAGTATCCCACTTCTATACTGAGAAGCCTTTTCTGAGGAAGGCACTCACTCTTTAGATAAGACAAAACAGACTCTCACTGCTTGTAGCCATCAGAGAGCTTAAACCACTTTTGTAATGTCAACACTAATACTGTGGCCAAGAACCACACATGTCATTACTTTCTACCTACTCAAGTCCCCCAGCTGTTTCAGTGGTGTATGAGACCCTTCTGAACTTCCAACTCTCAGCTCGTATTCAAAATAATTTGTTGTTATGCAGCTACTGTGCTCCTTCTTGGGGTGGAACCCCTAACTCTTGGAGCTACTGTATAACATTTAATATTTCATCCTTCAGCATCCTCTGAAAGAAGGTGATGTAGAAAGCCAGAAGAAGTACATGAATATCCGTGTATTTAAAAGCTTGTTCCATAACTCCAGAGGTGAATGCCTCTCATGGCTGGCAGCAGTTTTAGTCTTGAGCAGAACTTTGCTGCAGACTCACAGTTGTGATACAAGCAAATTTTCTGAAACTTTGACATTTTCTCTCCCCTTCCCTCAGAGGATAAAATAAGTCAGTTCTAGGTATGAGTGTGAATTTTGTGGTTTGGTCACTTTGTACAGAATCCAGCTGTATGGTCAACCACATCACACTGCCTTGGCTATAAATACATCTTCAATTTAATTTTTTCTTTCTTCTTTATACCTCTGCAGCAAAGCCCTTCCTAACCTTAGACTGGCTTTCCAGTCTTTCTGGAGTATATTCTTTCAAAGTCACCATCACCACTGTGGGAATGAGGAGAAAGAGTAGAACAGGAAGCTCATTGCTTTCTCTTACTGGATATGAGAGGGATGAAAGCAGTGTTGTAGTTCGATGGCCTTTGGCTGCCTAGTTTTTTGGTCTTTTTAAAAGTTATTGTAACTATTTGGATTTTTCAAGAAGAGACGATTGGATCCTTATAGGTATTTTCCCATTGTGTGCCCTGATTTCTGTGTATTTCAACCATATTTACTAACCTTTGGACATTTCTCAAGAAAAGCATAATCTCACAGGAGGCCCCTCTAGGCATCCAGCAATAGTGAAGTTTTCAAGATTTTCAAAGAAAGGCAAGAAAGAGGACCCCAGAAGCTACAGGCCTGTCAGTCTTACTTCAGTGCCTGGTAAAATAATGGAAAAGATTATTTTGGGAAGTACTGATAAACACTTGGAGGACAATGCAGTCAATGGTCACAGCCAGCATGGCTTCATGAGGGGCACGTCCTGCTTATCAAATCTGATTTCCTTCTGTGACAGGGTAACCCACCGAGTTGATCTAGGAAAGGCGGTAGATGTAATTTTTTTGGATTTCAGCAAAGCTTTTGATACTGTCTCTCACAGTGTCCTTCTGGACAAAGCATCCAGCTCCCAGCTGGATAACCCCGTTACACGATGGGTGAGCAACTGGATCATGGGTTGGGCACAAAGAGTTACAGTGAATGGGGTGACACTGGGCCAGTGACCTGTCAGTGGTGGGGTTCCACAGGGCTCCATCCTTGGCCCTGTGCTCTTCAACTGCTTCAGTAATGACTTGGACACAGGACTGGAAGGGATACTAGGTAAGTTTGCTGATGACAAAAGTTGGGGAGAGCTACTGACTCCCTCCAGGGCAGAGAGACCTTGATAAATTAGAGCTCTGAGCATTCACCAACCATATGATATTCAACAAGGTTAAATGCCAGATTCTGTGCCTAGGATGGGGCAACCCTGGTTATGTGTACAGACTGGGGAATGAGAGGCTGGAGAGCAGTGCCACAGAGAGGAACTTGGGGGTCCTGGTCCATGGCAAGTTCAACATGAGCCAGCAGTGCCCTGGCAGCCAGGAAGGCCAACCCTGTCCTGGGGGGCATCAGGCACAGCATCGCCAGCTGGACAAGGGAGGGGATTGTCCTGCTCTGCACTGCACTGGGGCGGCCTCACCTTGGATATTGTGTGCAGTTTTGGGTGCCACAATATAAAAAAGACATTGAGCTGTTTGAGAGTGTCCAAAGGAGGGCCTTGAGGATGGTGAAAGGTCTGGAGGGGAAGCCAGAGGAGTGGCTGAGGTCACTTGGTTTGTTCAGCCTGGAGGAGGCTGAGGGGAGTCCTCATTGTCACCTTCAATATTCTCATGAAGGGAAGCGGAGGGGCAGGTAGTGATCTCTTCACTCAAGTGACCAGTGACAGGACATGAGGGAAAGGCATGAACCTGAGTCAGGGGAGGCTTACGTTGGGTATCTGGAAAAAGAATTTCACCAAGAGAATTGTTGGGTGCTGGAACAGGCTTCCCAGGGAAGTGGTCACAGCATCAAGCTTGACAGAGTTCCAGAAGCCTTTGGACAACTCTCTCAGGCACATGGTGTGATTTTTGGGGTGTCCTGTGCAAGGCCAGGAGCTGGACTCGATGATCCTGATGGGTCCCTTCCAACTCAGGATATTCTATGACTCTCTGAAGTTTTAGCTATCAGGTAACTGATATTCAGTGGAAAACACTTTCATTCTGCAGGTAGACAGGGCTGCTATTTATTTGTCACTACCTTTTTAGCCTCCAATTCTTTTGCCCTTTCCAGTTATTTATTTGTAATGGAAATAAACATGGAGAAGCTTTCTTTGCAAGAAGTAGCAATCCTTAGCAGCAATTACTTGGTTGGAAACTTAGATGGATACTTAGGAACCTTGCTTAAGTGGAATCCAGGATGGAAGACATCCAGGAAAATCTATTGGCGGCTCAGATTGTACTGAATAGTGTTAGAAGATTTAAGTCTCTCCAGAGATGCCTAAATCTCAACTACATTCAACAACTGCAGCATCTGCTGCAGCTCTTGTTAAAATAAAATAAAGTAAAAGAATAAAAGAAGATAAAAGTCAAATAAAGTTAAGATACTAATAAGCCATGCTAAAGTGCAGTATCAATACTCAAATGAGAGGTGAAACTAGCAGCCTGGAATCTAGAAAGAGAAAAAAGGATGTAACTGAAATCATATCAGAAACAAATTTCACCAATGTCAGTCACTAGGCAAAGATTTTCAAATAGCAGGTCCCTGTACAGGTGCATGTGGTATTGGCAACAGAACAAGAAAAGTTCAGCTGTGACTCAATTGCACTAGAAAGGAGAGAAAGTTATTGATATAATGAACACAATGAAAACAGTTATGTTTCAAGACTGTCATTCACCTTTTTTTGTGCATCTGGAACACATTTTTCTTGGAGCACAGGTATAGATAAATCCTCTTTTGAAGCCCAAAGAACTCAACAGAATTCTTTAAATTGACTTCAGTTGTTTTTTCACCACACCTGTGACTTGCACACCATATAAGCAAAAGCCATAAATGCGAATCATATTAATACTTTTGCCTTGCACTCTTGTGGACTGCATTGCTATCATTCTGGATGGGGGAGTAAAAACATTTTTAATAAAGTATTTTGCTTTCTTGCAATGTTCATGAGGCAAATGCGTTGGTCACAAAATCAACACCAGAACCTTATAAACAGCAAGAAACAATAGGACTCTGGAGGGATGTAACTGTATCAGAGCTAACCTATCAATTTAAATTTAAACCTGGCTCAGTTGCTAATCTGGAGCCAGAGTGCCCAATGCCAGGCATTAATAAACCCTCAATGCCCAGTCATCAGGAGGCTGCCACAGGGACTTAAAATACCAATTTCAGGAGCTCAGAGGTTTCATGGTGTTTTTTGCTATAGTTTTACCTCATTCAGCAGTGCTTAAGTGTCTTTTGGGCTTTCCATGTGTAGGCACTGACCCAGTATTTATCCTTTAATGAGGAACAGAAGCATTAAATGCTCTAAAGTTTTCCAATAAAGATGTGAGCCATTACTGAAATTCACTCATTTTATCCTAATAACATTGCATTTCCTGCCAATAGCTTAAAATATGCCGTTATTCTGCCTGAAAAGAAAAAGGTCTTAACTCTAAAATAAGGCTCTGGAAATGATATAATATAAACATGTGCTGACATTAATTACTGTAATATTTATGTATAAAACAGATGGTAGTGCTTTCAAAAATGTGTGAGCAATGATCAGAATGAATTCATTAGGCATTTATATCGCTGTCATGTACTCACATAGGTGTTGCCTTGGACCCTGCTATATGCTAAGGGGCTCTTTCTTTTTAAGTGAGGTTTTACCAAACAGATGGAAAACATTATTAACTACTGTTTTCCTTTCTTGTCAAAGATGTTTTGTCTAATCATCACTATAATTACACATCCACATTGTAGTAAATCATGCTGTATAAACATTTAGAACAGAGTGGATTATTAGGGTGAAATGCAAAGTATTCCAGACATTAAAACAAAACAAACATGGACTGGGCTCTGCTGAATAATAACAATTTTTAACATCAAGGACAGACAAAACATAATTTAATAGCTTTGGCTTTTCTTTCTTCCATTTATGTCCCATTATCCTACATACAGTGTATCCTGGGTGCTTTCAAGTTCCTCCCTCCCCTTTCTTTGTGTGAATATTTTAACTAAGAGACATTTTCCTTCATACAGCAGCTTCCTTCCACATCTTGGTGTCACTGTTTTCATCTTTCAGTTTAATATACAACCACAAAAGTATCCAGGAACAAAGTGGACAACAATGAGATCTAATGAGGGCCCTTTGTTTCCTGAGACAGATGTGAAATTTCCATTCTAGCTGAAACAAGTGTGTTTGATGAGGGTAACCACCTACTGCGGGACCAAAGCTGCAGTACTCAACTTTTCCGTCTGCACTGTCAGGTTCAGAATCCCAAAATATCAGAACAACTGCCTTTCTTTCAGGCTTGTGACTCCACTCAAAGGCTGCCACAGCCGCTCTTCAGGTCACAGGCACGGCTTGTGAGTGGCTGGCCTGAGTGCTGGTTCGGGGCTGTTCACACCATGAAGCCGTGCTTGGCCCTATTTGGTCAAGCAGTGAGTGCAGTGGGGCTCGATTTGATTTAACGTCTCTGGTGTAGGTGCCGATATTTGTGCTAGAAATCCTCTAAAGTCAGTGTAAAGAAATAAGAGCTTTTATGACACTGCATTAATTGACTGTACTGACAGGGCAAATTCTGCTCTGGTGTCCACTTCTTTCTGCTTCAAGGCTCTCTGAACTTCTAGGATTTAAAAGGTCCTGCTTGAAACTAATATATTCCTATAATCCCAAAGGCTTGTGAATATTGCCTTACAGTGTCAGAAAATCGAGTTGTTATTCTTCTACAGACATCCTGAAAGGCATCTGTTCAATTATTACAGACAAACTTGTGATTCCATCAGAGACTGGAAGAACATTTATTGCATCTTACATATGGTTCCCACTTGGAAAACAACAAATACCCTGGCACTGTATACAATTCCCGGACAATTTTCACATCTTTTCTAAGAGTCAAACTGCATCAGTATTTTCCCTCTCTAACTTATTTAGATGTTATTGAACCAGGTGTTTCTTAAAAAAAGATCAAAAATTTATGATAGTTATAGGAGCTGAGGTCAGACACTAAAATCCAAAAGGTTTCATTGGGTTTAGACCTCTTCTTCATACTGGTCCATCCAAAATAGATGGTGGAGTGTCCTGCTTTTTCTGAAAAGACACCATGGCCAGCTGTAGAACTAGCAGAATACCAGTGATACTGGTTAAATAAAGTTGACTTATAGGGGAGCTAAAATAGTGAAAAAAAGCCCCTTGAAAGAAAGATATAAGTAGTTTCTATGAAAAGCAAACTAATTATATTTAATGATAAAAGAAAGTCTGTCTGTACAGAATTGATTCAACAGTTTGATCACTTGGTCTTCTCTGGTTCAATATCAAGAACTATTTAAAGGATAAATATGCTGGAGTATTTAAAAGAAACAAACCTGTAATTTTCCTTTCTGTTATCAATGGTGCTTTTATTACTATTAAAAAAAATTAATCAGTACAAAGCAATTTTTTTACAAAGCACATCAATATCTTTATATCTACTAACATTTACATAGAATGTTCCAAGTTCATCATGCCTTAGATTTTATCAGCAACATTCTCTGTCATAATTACATATATTGCCTAAGAAAACCAAGGATACAGAGCTGGCTATTTTTACAACCTGGTTACAAAGTCTGCAAGAAATTGTGAGAGATGGGGCTTTATTAGTGTCTACTACAATCAATAACTCATACAAATGGTTGCTGCATCAAAACAAGTCAGTCATGAGTAAATCCATTATACCTTTCCACAGATGCAAATTTTTACAACTTCTTTGGGGCATACCTCAAAAACCAACCTTCTCAGCTCTTCTAGGTAGGTGGCAGAGGATTTACTCAGCTTAGTTTTTCTGTGTTGAAATGATCCTGCAGTCCTACCCTGCCATGCTGGCAAGGCAGTAGGTGTTTAATGGGGCTCTTTCAAAGCACATTAAGGCCACTGCAACTTTCCTGGCTCAGGAGATGAATTTCCAGCTGCTGTTCACCCTGCCAATACTGGGCAAGGACTGCCCATGTGTCCACCCTCTGTGCCCAGCACCACATTGAAGTATGATCACAGAATATTCTGCGTTGGAAGGGCCCCACAAGGATCACTGAAGTGAGGCTGATCAGATGACAACTCCTACTTAAATGCTAATGCGTGGTTAGGATCAGTCTGTTTGCAGTGGTGCTCGTAGGGCTGTATCAGAGCACACTTGAACTTTTCAGTGAGCACTGTTAAGGACTGCCATGCCACTTATCTTCACTGACAGCAATGCAGGGGCCTGGCACGTTGGGCCTTCTGGAAAAAGTGGATATTCAGGATGTCTTTGTGAAGAACCACGGAAGTCATGAAAGGAAATGCTAAGGAATGTCACATCTGGTACACATGAGGAGTCTCTCATGCTCTCAAGAGGAAGCCAAAGACAAAACCAGACCTCTGGCTGCTTTGAAGCCACCTGTTTTCATTGGAACAGGATGGAGAATTTGAAGAATCACCCTTATGTCACATTTTAAAGCTGACATCAATGAGCTATTAAAGCTATTAAGGGCACTGGGACTGAATGATAACAGGAGGAACTCATTCCTTACCAGAACATCTTTGATACAAAGCCTACAGCAGAAGGCAAAACCAACCCTAACCCCTCAGCTGGCCACTCTGATGGGGAAGTGTCCTCTAGTAAGCACTGTTTGTCTATCACACACTGGAGCTGAGAGTCTGTAAACCCTTCTGGAGCACACATCGAGTAGCAATTTTCCTGGTACTGTGGGAAAAGGATTTCTATGATGCTCCTAGCCTTTTCTATTAAGTTGTTCTTAAGAGGTAAGATGATGATATATGATGGTAAATATTTAATATATGACAGCTGTTTATGGTTAAAACTATTTTTTCTTTTTTAGTGCTAGCTGAATGTTGCTGTTTTGAGGAGATTTGAGCCATTAAATAGGCTTTTCAATGTTGAAACTATATAACGGAGGTATCAGTTTAAAAAAGGGCTATGAAAATGCTGTCTGGCTTTTCCTTTCCACAGGCTTCTCCTAATTTCTTTCAGTCAGCTGTCAGCCATGAACTCTTACCACCAAATTGTAGTTGGGGAGGTGGATCAAAAGAGATTGTTGGGGAAGGGACTGTTTAAGACACTGCTACTCAAAGAAAGCAAAAGTCCTCAATCACCCTGCCATGTGTTCCCCTCTCAGTTTGCCATGGATGACACAAAATGGCACATATATTCCTCTTCTCTTCAGTGCACCTACTTCAATAATATTACCTTATACTGAAAATATATTAAGGGTTGTGATAATGAGATGTATTTTCAGCTTGCTTTTTTAATAGCTGGACTAGTGTCCAACTCGACAGAGAAATACAGGGAATTGAGTGTAAAAGCCTTATCCTCAAATAATCTCACAGATGACCTTCTCTGTGGCCCAAGCAAATGTAGGAAAGAAATGGCCTTACTGAGTAAGGTCCTGGGACTCATGAGGATACAAAAAGCCTTGATTGAAAACATGCTTTGACAGCACCTTCCTGCATTCATGGCACTTTACAGCCTGCACAGAGCGTAGGTGCTGTGAGCAGCTTCTTCCCACACAGATTATGGAGTTTGGAGAACAGAGACTCCTAGGGACAGACCTTTGAATTTCCAATCCTACAAGGTTTATGCCTTGTCATTTGACTTTTTGAGTTTCCAGACAGATAGCAAGAATGAAAACCTGGGGTACTCAGTACACACACTTCAAATGGGCTAGTTCCTTTCTGCAGGGAGAAAACCTGGCAAAGTTTATCGGTTAACCAGAATTATCTAAGCAGTGAGGGGGCCCCACCAGAGGGTGCTGCAGAGGTGAATTCGGCACCCACTGCAGCTGAGTGCCAGCACTTCACTGTCATCGGCCATGCTGCTCCTGTCAGGTCAGCAGCAGAGCCCTTTGCTGCGAGCTGAGGACCTCAAAGTGGGATTACAGAAAAGGCAAGTGAACTAAAAATTATTTCTATACTGATGTCCAGTCAATGTGCACTTTTCTAGTATTTTCATTACTATTTTCCTTCTACTCCCATACTGATGGAGTATGGACTAGTACTGCTGAAAAAACATTACAAACCCCAAACCCAGTAGGTTTGCTGTATTTGCAAAATTTTTGGCAGACTGTCAAATACATTGCTATAAACTGACAGCTCCAAGAGCATTTTCTCCATGCTAGCCAGCGAGAGATCAATAGCAATTGCTAATTATCAAAGCAAGCAGAGATCAGAGGAGAGCAGTAAAACAAGGGAAACTGTGAGTTTCACCTGTCATTCCTGTTGATTCTGGATGGTTTCCGCTACTAATTCCATAATGCATCATGAATTTCCATAAGGCAGAGGGCCCAGCACGAGCATAAAGAACATTTGGAATTTTTGCCCATAGGGTTGAATGCTTAATAAAGAGAAAAAAATTTGATCTGTGGAAATACAGGCTGAGATTGCATCAGGGGACAATTAGCCATCTGGACTCAGGCATTACAGGTTGTTTGGTAAGCCCAGTGCAGTGCAGATAAATGTAACCTCCACATGGGAGCAGACAGGTCCTGTGGCTGCTCCAGTAGCCTCTTCAGCTGCTGTTTAGTAACCCCTTAGCATCAGTAAATTGACTCCAAGCTTCTGCCAGTGTGAAACCAGGCACACATCCTGGCAAACGAGTCCGGAAGTTATCTATACTTACACTGTGAGCATGCCATGTCTGCAGGAGGCTAGCTTGATTTGCAGACAAAAGGAGATGAGCTACATTACACAGGATTAGACTTACATAGCTGCATTTCAGTATTGCACCAGTGTGTCATGATGCACTGCAGAGACACTAATTTTCCCCAGATGTCAGCCAGTGGGAGCACTGCAGGGACAAGGATAAAATTAGGGAGAAGAACGACTTCTTATTGCCCCTCAGCAGCCTCCTCCAACCTCCTGTGCTCAGCGTGAAGTTGAGAGCAAAAGGTGAAAGACTCTTCAGAGTTTCTCTGCTGGAAAGACACTTGTTAGGAGATGGGGTTTGTGCCAGGGCTGAGAGGAAGCAAGTAGGAAAGAAGCTTCTAGACAGCAATTATAACACAATCACAAAAAGCAGACTTTAGACAGATCAGTTTAGGTCATAGGAAACAATTTATGAACCTATCATGTTCTGTTTTTCACTAGACTGAATTCTGAGTACGCAGACAGTCCATGGTCAGGTTTCTTCACCAACACATGTATACACACCTCTTGCTGTGATGGAAGGGGATGTGCTGGGCAGCTGTATTTCAGATGAGGCACATAAAAAAAAAAAAA
>VZRN01005618.1:593182-608934 GCA_013397935.1 Dasyornis broadbenti
AAAAAAAAAAAAAAGGATGATACTGTTTATAAAGTGAAAGGTTCACAAACTAGGACTAAAAAGTCAGACTTCTGAAAGATAGTGTAGAAAAAGCTACATTATAACGCTTTTGATAAAAGGATGTAGAACAGACTTCACAGAATTAAGAGGAAAATCCCATACATTTTTACTGAGATATTTCATATTGCATTTAATCCATAACAAAACTAGAGGAACTATGGAAAAAGGTCCATCCAGACCTTGATTGCTTACTTAGAATTTATATACAGACCATGTCTCATCTCAGACATCTTATGTGTGGCATGATCAATATGCATGTTGAACCAGTTTTGGAAGAAAAGTGCGAAGTCCAAAAGCGGTAAAAACAATAAATAAAACATGATACTACTAGAATATGACAATACCTATTTTACTTGTTGTCCATTCCTCAGTTTTTCCCTCAAGAGTTCCAAAAGTACAAGCAATTAAAAGTTCAAACTTTTAATACTTTTGGAGTCTTGCTGTAGCAGAAAATAATCTATTATCCATTACAGAGGCTTATTAGTTAAAACTTGCTGAATTCTGGGTGCCTCCTAAACTTGAAATATTTAAATATTCAATGTGAAATTCTTGTGACATCTTTTAGCAAAACAATAGTTAATGATCTAGTTCACAGTGGTGAGAAGTATCTGTGTTCTTAGCAAGTTATCAGATTTTACCAGTCTTAGAACAATTTTTATAAAATCTTTTCTTTCTTTCATTAAACAGTCCTGTTTCAACTTGAATTATATCAATCTCCACATCACCACTCAAGAAAAATTAAACAAGACAACAAGCTTAGGGTTGTATATAACCCCGAAGTAATTTGAAAACAATGGAAGATTGTAGCACCTGTGGATACATGATCTGCTTGTTATGAACTCCCAGGACACCGTAGTGAGCCCAGTATTGTATATGATGTCTGGAGAAGATGTCAACCACTATGCAAAACTACTAGTTCCTGTTCCATGTACACAAGGGTATTATTCGGCAATACAGTTTTGATGATGTGATGTTTGCAATTTTGTATGCTGTTTCCATAGTGTTGGTGGGTGGAATTTCTAGACTGAAATTACCCTTGTGCGGTTGAATTATTATCTCCCATTAAAAAAAGTTGTTTTTACCAGTTGTCTGCAGAATCTAAAATAGTGGTACTCAAAGCAGATGGCTATATTCTTTGTTACAAGCCAGATTCTGCCTTACAGATTCTGTTTATGAATCAAGAAAGATCTTGGGGGTACTTTTTTGCTTGTATAAATATTTTCAGAAGTTTTCCCAGAAATAAAGCTAAACAAAAATGGAAGAAAATTGGTAGAAATAAAAAGTCCTTATTTTCTGCTTCATTGACCTAATTAAGATGGAGAAGTGCAAGTTACTTTAATAGTAGATTGCTATAGAAAATAGGATATTTTCTTGCAGACATAAAGCTTATCAATTTCCTGTTGTTTTCATAACCTGAAATTATCTAAATTCATACTGAGTAGGACTGCAGGAGTGATTCAACTGAACCTAAGACTGTAGGAGGACCCCCTTTGGTTATGTGCTCTTGCCCCTTCACCTGTGCCAGCTCTGCACATATAGTGCAGTCACAGGGGAGTGAGAGTAACTCAGTGATCTGACAGCAACCTTCCTTCTGCACAGTTTGTTTTCAATCAGGAGTTGGAGCTTTCCCACTGCTCATGGTTGGGGACAGTCGGGGCATGTAGCTGTGAGTGTGAACAAAGAAAAGAGTCCCTGGTTTTGATGGCAGTGTGGTCTCAGAGAGGCTTCTGCAGCCTGTGGCATGCTCCGTGGGTGCCTGCGCTGTGTTTGGGCAGCTGATAAAGCCACCCCTTAGCTTCAGTCAAAACAAGATTGTAGAAGCTGTGCAAACTCTTTTCATCATGTTGTAGCCTCTCAATCCTGTAACTCATTTGTTGTATTGACAAGAATATTTCTTTCCTGAAAAAGTGCTGCTGATTATTAATGGATTAGGAAGGAGAAGACCTTCATTTTGAGAGGTGAGAGAATAATAACATTACATGCTTCCTAAATTATAGATGGTTATAATTTCAACTTTTGCCCTGGACCTAATCAATCTAATTTACAAGTTAATAATTAATTTAGTTTTGGCTTTAGAGTCTATAACCCTTTAAAGCCTGTAGTTCCCTGTAACATCTAGGCAGAGCATGCTAGCTCCTTTCATGATACATATGAATATCTGAATAACAAAGAAGCAACATTTTGTTTATAGCAGTTGAATCAATAGGGAATTTTTACTAATAGCTACACATCTTAATTTAGCACGTCTTTATGAGACAAAGAAAAGCTCCTCCAATTTTGTTTGTTGAAAGGGCAAATCCTGAAACCTACATTCAGCCTGATCCTTCATCCTGCTGGAAGGGCCTTTTCATGGAAGCTGTGGGGGGAAAAATGAACCTTTTCTATGTTGCTAGTATAGTCTTGGGGTTACATTGGTTTGTGCAGATAATCTACTGCAACTCTATGGAATTAGCGAGGGAATGGCTGGCAGATTGGGGTTGCTCTGTTTTCCCCTGTAGTAATAACATCTAGCAGTGTGCCCCTGCACTGTCTGCTCCCAAAGCATAGAGACCATGTACAATCTCCTTTTGCTGTTCCTTAGATGTTACAGGCAGAACAGCAGGACCATGCCTTCAGCTTGGACTAAGGAAGAGGTAGAACTTGACTGAATTTGACTGGAATATGATCTCAGCAGGCAATGGAACTTCAGAATAAAAGGAAGCTATGAAGCAGTGGACAGTACTGCTTATGTCAGTCATACAGGAATTGCCTTTCCCATGTCGGCCAGTCTGCTGATGTACCCTGCAAGCAGAAGTCTTACGGTGTCTAAAGGTCAAAAGGAAGTTTTCTAATACCAAGTTTCTTTGCTTTTGTAGTCCTTGTAAGACACAATACAGCATACAGAGCTAAAGTTTCACACTGTTTCTGCCTCACAGTATGGTTCTATAGCAATGTCTAGCTCTTTCATGATGCTTTCCATCACCAGAAATGTTCCGTAAAGGAGCTTATTGTCTTGTACTGAATTTACAGATGAAGAAAAGAGGGTAACAATAACATAACTATATAATTTAATTTTTATAGGTCATCCAACTAACTGCCTCAAAATTGCACCCTGGTCACCAAATCACCATGGTGTGATCTAACTACATAACAGAGTGTGTACTCAGCCGGAGTAGTACACCTGTTGTTTGTATAGGAAGTTGTATGTCATGAAACATTCTGTAGCCATGCTCAGGGGTAGATTGTTTACATTGAACAGAAAGGGTGACTTAATAAGCTCTAAGCAATTTTAAGAGCTGTTGGCTTGTACATGTATATAAAAGGTACTAGTATAGAACATGTGCTTTTTTATTTGGCCAAAAAGATAGGCTGTTGCTTAGATTTCAAGGCAGGAGGAATTTCTGATCTGTTCAGACCTTTCTATGCAGCTGAAAAGCATCCTCTGGTTTCCTCACTAGCCTCCTCTGTTCTGTCTCCCCTCCATCAATTGATGTCCACAGTCACTCCTTTATCCTGACCTCTGATCACAGCTCTCCCTGTTTCCAAGATCCCTTCTAGGTGATCTAGGTGAACTCTGCCAAGACTTCCCTTAGAACAGCTCCACACTAATTTTTTATGGTGTTCCTGTTTCTTTGTACTAAGAAGCTGACATCTTCTCATAAATTCTATCATCCTTCCAAGAAGAGTACAGGAAATATTGGAGTATTTCAAATAGCTCAAGATGCTGACTGTTGGTTATCATTAATAAATTAGTCTCCAGCCATTTCTGCCTACACAAGTCCATGAACACATCCTGAAAAGCAAAACATCACATAAAAGTACTTCCTTTTGTATAGCTCTGAATATTCTCCACTCAACACAACACACCAAATCAGCTTAAATGAATAAAAATGTACAGAAAATATATGCTTGCAGTTGCTTGTTCAGTGAGTCTTAAAAACCTAAGTAATGTAAGGAGATGCACCAAGAAATGACAGCTGAGATCAAATTAAAAAATAGGGAAGAGACAAACCAACAGAAGACTAAAACTACCCAGGAATTCTGTTCAAGAAATCACTTGCAGAGTGTGAAAGAAGCCGAGTGCATGATTTATGAGAGGAAACCATTATGGATTAGTTCTGCTTATACAGAAATCATTGCGAGATTAGTAGTTTTGCAGGAGCAGGACCAAACCCTGTATAAGTGGGTAGTGAATGAAAACAAGAAGTCTGATATTGAACTGGTGACAGTTTACATCCTCTCCTGCTCAATGTCTGCATTCAGATATTGTGACACATATAGATTCCAAATAATAAAACCTCATGTTTAAAAAGCTCTATAAAAAGTTGCCAGGCTCCTGGAAGACAATTTAACATCAAAGGGTTTTTGCCCCATAGGGAAAAAAAATCTATTAATTTCTTAATACCATTTGAGGAATTTCTCTAATTTCACAAATTGCACTTGCATATAAATGTATTGAAACAGACTGTAAAGCTCAGAAATAATTGGCAAGTAAAAAAATCCATATGAGCTTTATGCTGACATTTCAGTGAAGATGAGATTAGTTTCACTGATCTTAACAGGAGCTGAGAAAAAGCTAAAATATGAAGGGATCATAACTGTTTATACTCAGCAATAAAGATGAAAAAGCACCTCTGAGTTGTCTACTAATAACGCTATGGACATGAAACTCATGGAAAAACCAACAGCTAAACAAACTCAAACAACAAACTCACAGAAGCCCAGATCCCTGACTGCCCACGGAAATGCCAAATAACATTTTTGCTGAAAGGCAATAGTAATAGGTATTTGTGCATTGTCAATATTAGTCAAGACAGGGACACAGGTATTGCATCTTGAAAAATGATTTTGCTTGAAGGTACACAGATTACTCAAAGGCCACAGAAAACAGGAAATTACTGCTATCGTGAGACTTCAGAATAGGGGTGAACATACTGTGCCTCACCTACTCAAATTGTAATGGAGGTGATTTAAACCTGTATTATCTTGTCAAAACAACTGTGAATCCAAACGATTCTTAAGATCAAAGGATCAAATATATACCAGAAAGTATAAAGTGCAAATGTGCTTCAAAGTTCAGTGCCCTTCTAGGACCTGAGGTGGAAGTTCAAGTGACAAATGGACACCAACGGCTTTAAAGTCCTTAGCAAATGCTAAGTATCACTTCATGATTGAAATGCCTGTGGGAAAAAACTACTTTTGACACAATGGATGGCAGATGACTGAACAAAAGACCTTAAGGGTTGAATATAAGACCCTGGGGCCTCTAGTAGTCTATCCAAAGATTCAACAAAAGATCTAAAAACTGTAACTTCATTCCGGTTACCGGACACTCCATAAACAGAGTTGAGCAGACGAAACCAGAGAATCAAGGGAAAGTATTACAGGGATGCAGGAAACCCAGTGGAAAAGTAATCTTTTCAAATTCATGGGAAACAAAAAACTATGTGTAACTATATATATTGTTTAACACAGGAGGATTAGGTGAAAGACTAGGAATAATCCTCTCATGCCAGGAAAATGCAGTCATCTAATTCAAACTCCTGATCCAGAAAAAAATATTTTGATTTATTTACAAGTGTTTTAGCTTACATGTTGTCATGAGGAGATGACAGCAGGTTATACTTAATGTTGCTATGCAGGACATGTAGCCCTGATCACTATCATAACACAGATATCACCACAAAAAACTGTTATGTTACAGGAAAAATTCCTGCCTGAATAAGTAGGGATAGTTGTCTCTTTCAGCAATTTCAGAAGCCTGTGATTTTACAGAGATGAATACAATTGGGCTCCGTTCTAATGAAAATCTCCAGGCATTATGCAGTGGAAATATAGAAATAATAGGAAATCAGTACTTCAGCTTGATATGAAGGAGATTTGCTCATTTACTGGCACTGTTTCATATCAGATGAGGAGTAAGGAAAAAGATTATGAACATGAGCTGTAGATTCCCATTGCATTTTTTGTAACAGTAGAAGGGTACTATTAGCATCAGTACATTTTGACTGTGTCCACCTATGTTTTGGCTTCACTTTCAAATGGAGATTGTGTTCTGCCTTGCTTTGTCTTCTAAACTGGTCTGCGAGGTTGATGTGTCCCACAGTTTCTGGCTTCTACCTCAAAAAGTTGCACTTCAGTGGATGTCAAAGATCCTCCTAGGAATTTTACAGATAACACTCAGGAGAAAGGGATTATACAAATACATTATATAATCACTGTAATTTTTTTATTATAGACTTGACAGCAAGAAGAACTGACTACTACATCTCTTCTTAAAAGGGAGGTGCAATAGATTATCAGCATATCTCAACAGGATGTTTCAAAATACTAGCATACTCTAATACTTTCTCTCTAGCAAGAGAAACCTGATGAAAGTGCAAGATAGCTACTCAACCACACTACTGCAAATCCATCCCAAACTCTGATGTGGTGCAGTTTTAATGAGGGAAGATATAATGATGCACAATGTTTGTTATCATGCTGCCATGGCCACCTAGTAAGGAACATGCTTCAACCAAAGTCAAATTACATAAAACTTGGCATAAGCCCTCTGTTGGACAAAGAAACAAGGGTCCTTTGCCAAGTGTATTGGTGGATGAAATAAACTGTGCTCATGAAGGAGAAAAGAATGCCACATTCTTTGTGCTGAATTTCATTCTAATGCCCATGCACTCACAGTGAACTCCAAACTTAGAAGGTATTCCATCTGCTGTAGATATTGCCAAAGACAGATAGTCCAACGTCTTCCAAATGGCCATTCCCACTGCCTCCCTTTGCCACATTCACTATGTACCATAAAGGAATTGTAACGTGGCTTCTCTCATAGGTTTGTAAGTTCAATTTTATCAGCTGTCTTGGGTGTTAGAGCAACCTTTGAGCCACATGATTATTATGAATATTAGTATTAAGACTTTTCCTGATTGGAAACTGATTACTTACCAGGCAGACAACAACCATGTAGGATTAGGAGTGTGCAATGGACTGCCTGACCAAGGTGACTGCAGGGACAATGAAGTGGAGAGCTTCTCAGCCATGTGGAGAGGACAAGAAACTCAAATAATAACGAAAACTTCAGTTAGTTCTAAAATATCATGTCTGGATATGATCCTAGGAATAAAGGTTTGGATTTAAAAAAATTAACTTCTTCACTTGTTGGGAATGACTGATTTAGATCACTTAAAGAATTGACATCAAAGGAATTAGAAAAAGCAAGTTTAATATAAATTTAATGAAAGTGCGACAACAAAGTTCAGTGGCAAAGTTCACTCTCTTACTTGCTACATGGATGAAACATACAAAGGAAAATTGGATTAGAATCAACTTAGAATAGTTTTCACAGAGACAAGAGATGCAAAATAATAAAGGAGACCCTCCCACTGAATCATGAGGTTCAGAGGAGACCCCTTGCTTCCTAAACTCCTGTTGAAGTCTAAGTACAGCTAGGTCCAATCTTAGTCTCAGATTGGGTCCAGGATTTATATTTAAAGGATTTAGCAGCACTTAATCAAGGATTAATTGAACATTTACAAACTGAGTCAATAGGATTTACTACAACCACAACAGTGACTTTATTATAGATCTGAGATGGAAATATTCATACTATACTTGCTATAGGATATTTAAATCAATTCACACATACATGCACCAAATAAAAAATATATATACATAAACAAATAAGTATATACCTGTTAAAAATTCCCTTTGAACTACTCATAACAAATGCATTATTATTTCTCAATGGGCAAGGGTTGAACCTTGAGGAGTGGTTGGGAGTATCAGCCCAGGACCTGTCTTTGGCTTTCAGTGGCAGTCCTTCGAGCATCATAAATGTGAGAGTTAGTGAGCTCTGAGACGTGTCCCATTCAGGGGGTGATGCTGGTCACACCCCACTGCACTTCAGGAAAGCTCAAAGGGTGTCCCCTAGAACCACTGTTTATAGGCTCCCAAAACAATTTGCTTTAGTTATCTGTAAATTTCCATCCTGGGCTCAATACAGGTCTCTAATTACTTTAATATTCAAAAGTCCAGTCACAATGGTACCATTCCACTCATGCTACAGATTGGGTATAGAATAACCCAAGGCTGTCATGGAGCGATGGATTATCTCTTTTTCTCCACTGTGGTCAGGCAACAGGACTGCCTGGTACGATCAGTGGTGCCCCCACTGTAGCCATGTAAGAGTTTCTGCTATGGTCAATGGACACTTCTCACAACTCATTACACAAAAGCCAAGGCCTAGTAAGAATTCCTGAGATCACAGAATGGCCCCAAGGAGGGAGGAGGGGAATATACCACCACATCTCTAAACAGGTTGTTCAGCACAAGAGGAAGAACAACAATAGATATTGGCCCTTATGATGGGAATGGAATCATAGAATCATAAAATGTCCTGAGTTGGAAGGGACCTACAGTCAAAATGTAACTATGAAAATGTCTTAGAGTAACAACTGTATTCAGTGGTCTTGCAGAAATGACAAAAGGAGGAAAATCCTGCACCTAGGAAAAAAAAAAACCAAAAAACCCCTCTGATGAAGAGCACTTTAAAGATGACTAAAGAGTAGAATGTAGGCAAAATGCAGACTGTGTTAAGGATACCATACTTGAAGTTCAGAGTAACTGTAAGCCACTTGTCAGTAGCAGCTTTTGAATTATTGAAAAGGCCAACATGGTTAGAGAGCAAGATAAAGGAGAATCCTAAATCTCTCATGGCATTCCTGACGGCCGTTTAGCCTGGAGAACAGATAGCTGAGGGTGGATCTTGTCAACGTGGATTGACACCTAATGGGAGTGGAGTAAAGAAGACAGAGCCAGACTCCCCTAAGGAGTATCCAGCGACAGGACAAGTGGCAATGAACACAAATGAGAAAAGAAATTCTCTCCTTCTGTTCTGTGATCCTGTTTTAAAGATATCCTAAAAGTACATTTGTGATAAAGAGCACTGACTTGGCTGTTACCACTTCAGAATGAATGGGAGGGCAGGATTTCAAACAGACAAATACTGTTTAAACTGTAGAAGTTAAAGGACAGGAATAAATAGGCAAAGGAAGGATTCAGGAAAAATTATAATGTACAGATCTATGAAAATGTTAGCTCAGGGCTAATTGGTAACCATTAAAACAAACAGAGTGTTAGAAAATATTTAAAAACTCTCATAGAATAAACCAGAAACATCTTGTTTTCAGCCCTAAGGGCACCAATTTTTTCTGTACTTTCTCTAGTTTAGTCTTCTCATCTGAAAAATGATATATCAGGAAAGCAACTGTACAGCAAAGTGAAAAGATGATAATTAAAATTTTAATGGCTTCCATATGAGCAATGATTAAACAGATCACGATTCCTCTGGCTGAAAAAATTAGAACTATGGGAGGGTATGCTGGAGATCATCTGTGGTATAGGCTAAGCAAATAGACAGTTGCTCACAGTTGTGCCTTATCTGAGAAGGGAAATCAAATGAAGGGGGTAGAAAGAAAAAATAAAACAAAAACAAGGATGTATATGTAGTTAATCTGTGCAACTCTGCCACAGGAGGCTCTATGTGTTCTTTTGGGTTAAAAATACATGGACGAGAAATTATCTTCTGTGAAGAGAAATCCTGCTATTCTTTATGAGAAATACAGCTATTATATATGAAGGCACCATCACAATGGGCTCAAAAAGGTCTGGGTCACAGGCTGCTCCAGTCTGCAGTAACATTCTTGGCAAGTGCTATTTCATGCTTGTCCTGTCTGTATGCTGTTGCCTAGGCAAAGCTACTGTCACTGGTGACAAATGGACTTTGCTCTGACCGGATAAAACTGGTTGCCATAGTAGGCCCTAATTTGCATGCATATGAATTTACATTTCTGTGTGCATTTCTTCCAACAATCATTTTAGATTTAATACAAATTGATTTTTGGCTTACTTGATATTATGTATTTGTCCTTTGCCCACCAGATTCTCTGATTTACCAGCACTCCTTCACACAATGTTGTGCACAGAACAGGATACTGATGGCAGTGGTTATTCAATCCACCCCATCCCATTCTCACAGCTAATCCTGCAGGCACATGCAATCTAATGCTGGATGAGGTATGTTATCTCTTCAGAGGGGATTATGGATAAGATGGTCTCACAGCAGGGAAGGGGTTATTCCTTCCCTTCCCCCTCATCATTAACCATATTAAGTACTGAAAGGAGCTGGAGAAGAAGTAAGTTTTTTATTAAATGCAAACTCACTCCATGCCATATTTCCCCCTCCTTGAAATGATAATTTAAAGTATACCCTCTTTGAAAACAGGAAGAGTTCTTTCAGAACAGCTGCTTTCTGAGAAGGAATCAGAGTTGTTTTGCTTGTGACAAATACAGACCTTGCTTAAACAGAAAGGTATTGCACACAGATGCATACCTACTGCGTCTCCTTTAGCAGGTTAACTGTATTCATAAAATCCATCTTTATCTGTTCCTCCAACATGGGAAGTCCAAAGAAAACCCTGAAGTGGCTTTTGAAAACTTGAGGCACCCATGTAGAAATAGTAAAATTTGGACATGTATTAGTAGTTTTTATTTTGTTAAGATTGAGAGGAAACACTTCCTATCAACTCAGTCTGTCAGATAATCTGTGATCTCTGGTTGAGGGGATTGAATTTTTCACAGATGACACCAAGGTGGGTGGGAGTGTTGATCTGCTGGAGGGAAGGAAGGCTCTGCAGGGAGATCTGGACAGGCTATGACATGGCCTCAAGCTGTGCCAGGGAAGGTTTAGATTGGACATAAGAAGGAATTTCTTCACAGAAAGGGTTGTCAAACACTAGATGGGCTACCCATGGAGGTGGTGGAGTCCCCATCCCCTGAGGTGTTTGAGGAAGACTGGATGCGGCATTCAGTGCCATGGTCTGGTTGACAAGGTGGTGATCAGTTAAAGGTTGGACTCAATGATCTCAGAGGTCTTTTCTAATGTAAGTGATTCTGTGATCTGAGTGGTAAGTATGTTATATGTTGTGCTTCACTGTAATTCACAATTACACTTGCCATGAAAAAAAGAGAAATTCACAGCGCTCACAGTTCAGTATGTTCATGAAGTGCACATGAAGTGCAACTGTGGAAAACTCTTAACATCCAAACTTTGCTGTTCTTATTGTGTCCTTTGAAATCTGTTGTTTCACCCTTTTCATTGTTGATGTACAGTAGATAATACATTTACTTCAAATATCAAAGCTGTTTCTTATTGTTTAAAATGTAACTAATGTTTTGTAAGGAATCTAATATTCCTAACAGTAATCTACTTCTCTGTCATTATTGTTTACAGATTTTAATGGTTGTTTTAAAAACATTTAAAAAAATAATATTTAGGTCTTCCAGTATTAAAAGCTGTCCTTGGTTTAAGGTCCATGACACAATGCAGAAAGATAAATTGTTGGTTTTAAGATTACTGCTTGCATTGCTTGGGATTAAACGATTAACCAATTTATCTAAACAAAATTTTATGTAAGTAGGAAGTGGCTAGTCTTTTTCATCATATTCCATCAAAGAAGCAAGATGTCGTGTCTCATAAGTTACACCTTGTATCTAGGAAAACAAAATTCCAAAGCATGCAATTAAGTTTTTTATATTATTTTCAGCAATCATATTATTCTAGCACAAAATCAGCAATCTACTTATGGTCATTATGCAAGTCTCAGTTAATGATCTTCAAAATATATGTTAGTTTTCTCTGAAAAATACTGGCATATCATTCTCATATACAACCATGGCTCTTTGAGTGGCTGAAACAATATTTTTCTTGTTGTTCTTCCCCAAACAGCTGATTCCTGTCACAGCCCCAATACTGAGTATAATCCACTTTTAAAAACTGTGTTGACTATAAGCAGTGTATTTCAATTGCCCAGAGCTAATGTGCTTATAGTCTTAAATCCCCCTTACTGTTCACAGAAACCAAGCAGACACCGAGAAGATTAACAGATGTGAGTGCCCAATTCTGGCTGCTGTTGGAAGGGGGAAGAGAAAGATTATTATGTAGTTTCTTCATAAAAATAGGCTGGATTCTTTAGAAAAGGAGTGGCCAGACATAGCAGAATCATTTACATTGCAGTGTGGTCTCCAGAGGAATCCTGCCCAAAGCTCTGGAATTGCTGCAGCACTGCCACTCCTCACTTTTATTCACTGCATGTGAAATCATACGGATGTGCTGAGTGTGTTTAAGGATGTCACCCAGAAAAGGAACCTCCCTTAATCTGACACATATAGTGTCAGTTTTACAAACCTTGCAAATTACTTCATGAAGCAGCAAAAAAGAATGAGCATTCATTTGTGTGTCATCTCTGCTGGGAGGGACTGGTGAGTTTAGCAATCATGCTTGTTTCACTGTGAATCATAACTCCTTGACTCACTGCCACAACAACATATGGGTCAGCCTCACAATGTGGAAACAGGACAGCAGGATTAATCTTTGCAGCAGGAGACCTGTAGATTGCTGTCAACTTCTCTCTGAAGTGCTTGAGCTTCTCAGCTTCTGCTGGACACTGTGCATGGTTAGCATAAGTGAGAAAATCTTTGAGAGTACCAATGAATTAAGGACTTTGACACCTAGAGAAGGGCATGCTCCTGACACCTGTGTGTACCTAGACAGCCTAAGGAAAACCTAGACATTTCAAAGCCTCTTTTCACTTGTGGTGGCAAAGAGAGACAAGAAGATAGCCATGTAGTTAAGGGGACACTCTCCCATCATGAATTTCAGAGCTCATGCTAAAATAGGCAGTGCTGGCATCTTAGCTTCCTTGACCCATTGCTGCTTTTGCAGTCCTGTATAGCAAACGCCATTATCCCCACATTTAAGCTCTGGAAGTAAGACAGATGGTTCATGTGAACTTATCAACGCTCCCAGGTGTCTTTCAGACACAGAATGAGACTGAGGGAGCTCTTTGTTGTTTATTGCAGGTTGTCTCTCATTGTACTGACTAATTATTACTGACACACTCATCTCTGTTGCCACGGTTACCCTGCAACTGGTTCAGCAGGAACAGACTGGATGGAGATCCTTCTCACCTTTACTTGCTCTCAGTGCTGCGTAAGGACACTGCACCATGCAACTGCTCTACAGTCCCTTGAGGGAACATGAAGTTCAATGGCCCTTTCATTATAGATCCCAGCCCTAAGGCAGTGACTCTAAATAGTTTCCCATCTTTTGAGAACGGTAATCACAGTTACTCAGTCCCAATGACCTGTTTGTATGGTCAAAGATATAGCCAAGTCTGTAACACAGTGGACAGGGAATTTTAATGGTGAGAGTATGTGATATAATTGTCAAGATGTCTTTCCTTCTTTGTCACATCCCTGAAGTAATTAAAAGCTCAGGAAAACTGATCATATACATTTGCACAAGCTGAGAAGGGCCTGACATTTTTCTACTTCTCTGAGCCCTGTATCAAACCAGGAACCAGACAGCCTTCATGTAAGACTGTAAAGCATGAGGGGAAACTCTGAAATACAAAGCTGATATCTGTTTGTCTGTCTTTCTCTCTCTTTCCCCTTAGCAGTGACCTGCCTTGGAATGAGTTATGCTAGTTTTCCACCATCAGACTGCTTCCCTTAGCACTGTATGCAGAATAAGGAAAGCCTATATGCATAATTATTTATAAATATTCTATGCAGACAAGTTGATCTGCTCTGTGCCATTCTGTCAGAAATGCAGAGATCACTAAGAAGAAATCAAGACGAAACATCATAGTATAAAAAAATCTCCTGTGTTCTTCTAGGAAGACTGATTATACGGGAGGGCAAGCCACACTGCTATGGCTTGACCTTCCCACATCTGGGGTCAGGATCAAATGGAACAATAAATGATAAAAAGAGAAAACCTCCCAGGTTTCTTCAAGGGATTAAGCTAGTTCTTAGGAGTAAGTGAGGACTCCTGGTGAGTACTAAAAAGCAGGCAAGAAAAAAGACAGGCATCCATGAATTACAGCAGGCTAGACGTTTCTACCAGTTCAGAGATAACTTTGATAAAGAACTCTACAAAAGATGCCCTGATCACTGTACATCTTTCAATGAGTAAATAATATTCTTGTTTTAAAGGACTGAGACACTTTAATTATCCAACAGGTGGTTCCTGCAATAGGCCTGGTTTCCCAGAGTTAAAAGAGATATGCAGACAGCAAACAGGCTGACTGCAGTACTCAGATCCAATCTCGATGTGAGAGGACTACATAGTTCCACCTGAAGGAGGACAAACTGGAGAAATACCTGTTCTCAAAGGGCATGCCTGAGAAGGTCTAAAACACCACATCAATAAGCATGAGCTATGGAGTTGTTTATTTCGGGCAGGTTTTCCCTCTTTTCTTGCATCTGCTCATCAATAAAGTCAAAGATCTGAATGCCATCCTGACCAACCCTTCATTATGAGTGAGGTATAGGATTATGATTTGAATCAGGACTAATATCCACATTGAATAGTTTAATTCTATGGCTGCAGTGGAAAAAAAATCAAATCCCAGAACACAAATACTCTCTGACATCAAGAGATTCAATAGCCTTAGTAGAACACTTTGCTGTTTGGATATACCTTCCAAATTCAAATCCTCATTCTGATCCATGCTAAGATCCCACAGATCTTGTATGCTTGAACAAAAATTAGAGAGTATAGACATTCTGCTTTCTTGCATGACTGCAAAACACAATCCAAACTATGAAAACTGTCACACCTTCAACAAATTTCAGATTATTCATTAGAAACATGCACAGTGCTGTTGTAAACATAGCCAGCCATTTGCACATGTTTAATTATAGAATATCTCCATAGTTTAATAGGATAATTACTGTTATTGTACTCATCCTGGGAGTTATTTTTCTGAGGTAAGAGTCAGAAGACCAGATACTGGAGGTAGAAGGAGCCAGGCAACAGAGAGGTTTACCATAAAAACACGAGAGAATGGTTTCTGTGTTGACCCTGGAACTCAGGTGAAGGCAACTACTCGGCACAATCAGGACTCTGGGGAAGAGCTGTGCTCACTGCAGCCATCATTCTGACAGACACCACGACAGCCTCACAAGTGCACCTGCCTTGTGCAAACCGCTGACATGGCCTGATCTCTCCCTTTGGTGTGACTGGTCGTGACATCAACTGGTGTGACTATGAAAGAGCATGAACTCATTTATGTATGTGAAGGAGTCAGTCTTTGCCCAGCTGGGCCAAGGGCTACAGCATCTGCCATGTACTCTTGTTAATTTTGGAAGATTTGCATTTGTTTATGGTCTGAGGTACGTTTCAAGCCATAATAGCAGGTTAGCTGAATTGGTTATAAAACGAGTTTCTCATAGGAATCAGTTTATTTTATTTTTTTTTTTTACTTTTAACGTTGAATGTAAGATATTGGTAGAAAAGTACGTGGTGTCACGTACCAACCGGCCTGCACTGCTGGTTTGTGCCCAAACGAGTCCATGTTTCGGTGGCAGGCTCCGGACCAGCTGTTCCCCGCTGGAGGTGTCAGCTGGCTCTGCTCCCGCACCGGGCGCTGGCGGACAGCCATCGTGCAGAGCAAGCAATCGCAGAATCAGTGAGGCTGGTAAAGACCTCTGAGCTCATCGAGTCCAACCTATGACCGATCACCACCTTGTCAAGCACGCCGTGGCACCGAGTGCCACGTCCAGTCTTTCCTTAAATACCTCCAGGGACGGAGACTCCACCACCTCCCCAGGCATCCTGTTCAAATGTCTAATAACCCGCTGCCATTTCATCT
>VZRN01005618.1:609592-710328 GCA_013397935.1 Dasyornis broadbenti
AATAGACATTCTTCTGCTAATTACAGGCTTTATCAAGTACTTCGAGGTTGATTTCTTCCTCCCTGCCCTATTCATGACTTTGGCTAAGCTGTAGATCCGAACCCTAACGGGCTGGGATTTTATTTGTGTGTGGGGCTTTTTAAACTTTTTTTTCGTAGTGACGTAGTAAAGGGAGTGGGCTATAAATGTGGGAGGGCATGTGGAAATGTACCACACCAGTAATTTTAGATTTGATGTTTTTATGGCAATAATCTGTGTCCTCTGCCATGACCCTAAATTACAAACAAGTTGCTAATTAGGAAAAAAAAAAAGAGCCCATATTTGTTAAAAATCTGTCAGTTATTTGTTTGAGTTAGCTACTGAATTGGTAATTAGTACAATAGGCCCCTGGTGACAGACATGATCTGAGCAAATTTCTTTTAGTTGAGGTCATGTCTTATGTATGAGTGGCCATATGGAAGAATTTTTCCTGGGGCAGATAAAACACACAGTGGTTTTGCATACCTATTTATATACTTGTTTCTTTACATCAAAAAGCTTGTTAAAAGAGGCATTATGTGGAGGAAATAGAAATGCTGTTAAACGGTAACAGTGCAGCTGTTCAGGTACAGGAGCTTAATATTGAGTTATTCCAGAATTCGTGTCTCTTATTGACTAGGGAAGGTCAGATGCTAAACTGGCATTAGGATGGTATAGTAAGTGGTTGGAGTCCTGACTTCTGAACAAATGCTGTCTTAAATGTGGTCCTTGTGAGGGTGCTGTGATTTGTAGATGATAGCTACATAAGAAAAAAAGGTGGGGAAGATAGAAGTTGGCTTGGCATGCAAGACTGGTAAAGCGATGTTTTTATTCTAGTAGCACTTATAAGGGTTCCATAATTCTTCTGTTCTGAATGAAACTGGTTTTGGCTGTAACTAAAAATGGCTGCTCTTAAATAGAATCCTGATACAACCATCTGAAGGTACTGGTAAAAACCTATGTGCTATGATTTAAAAAAAATTGTTATTTTAATTATACTTTGATAAATTTGATAAATACTACCATTTGGTTTCAGGGATCTGGAGTAAGGTGAGAAAAAAGGTTGGTCTATGATTAAGTCTGGAGTTGTCACCCATTTTCATTGAAATAAAGAAATTTCAGTGGTTGCTCTTTTTGTCAATGCAGGATTATGTCCAAATGCTGAAAAGCACTTGACTTCTAAATTCAAATGCAAAAAGAGGAGAAAAGAACAGGGTGGGGGGAAGACCAGAAAGTAAATAAGGGTTTGTTTTGTTTCTCCAGCCTGGAAATGAGTAGAAGCTGTGGTCATAGCAAACAGCTGCCTGCCACATGGTAATATGCACTTGCCACACATGCCTAAGACTGGTGATTTTAGGAACTGTATGCTCAGAGTCTTTGTCTCTCACAAAAAAAATATTTACATTTGACACCAGTGGCACTTCTTTAAGGGACCCTGCACTGCTATGGTGTGATGTGCTGGTAAATCTTTGTTGTAACTTTTTTTATTGGTAGCAAACGCATTCATCAGGATAGGAAGAAATGTTGTGTGCGTGAAAGTCCTTATATACAAAATCAAACAATGGGGATTAATTCTACTCTTCAGCTTCTGTGTCTTTATTTCTGATGGGTGTTGTCCTTGCTGTTCCCCTGTGGGCCCAGTTCAAGGAGTTATTTCTGGGATGAAAAGCTGACTTGGAATTTATTTCTCAAGCTTGCAGAAATACTATGTGAAGCAATATTGGAACGAAACAAAAAATACTGCTTTTATACTGAGTTCTGGAAGAAGAAAAATAGAATAAAGTTGAAGTAAAATGCTTTGACAACCAGATCACACAACTGTTCTTGCAACTGATTTGACAATTTATGTGGTGCTTTGTTTTCAAAGAGATATACATGCAGAGAAGAGACATGGGCTCAGTTAACAGAGCATGTCTGCTCTATTCTTTCCATAGTCTCTTTTTTCCCCCCCATAATTTGTCTCTTACAAAAAAAAAAAAAAAGGGTCTTTTTACTTAGCTACGTGGTTTTGCTGTTCCTTTCAGACTTGTAATTTGTATGCTTCCAGCAAGCTATGGAAATGCTGCAGTAATAGTATCTCTTATTTTTCTTTTTTCCCCTATCAGCCTTCTGCTGCGTTTCACAGATGATACATTTGACCCAGAACTTGCAGCAACAATTGGTAAGTATGTGCTGATACTACCTTAGAAAAATTGATAACATTTTCAGTGTAAAATTGTGATTTGTTCAGACTTGTCTAGCATGTAGTGAAGTTCAGACATGTCTGCCTTTCTGTAAGAACTACTACTCTCCTACTGCTTTATCTGTGCAAGATAGCTGTCAAGTTTATGTCTAGTAATATTGCTGCCTGGACCTTGTGTCTACGTAATATGATACTTGGTAGCTATCTTAAGACTCTTTAGTAGGATATGTTAGCTCTTGCAACTTCTGACAACACTTGAGTGTACTGGGATCTGTTTAGCTTCTGCTTTTCCTCTATAGGGAGGAAATTACAATGTGGCTTTTTTTCTTCTACTTAGCCATCAGTTCCTTGGCAGCTCGACTCCTGAAAAAAGTAGAAGAGAGCCAAGAATCTGGAGATGCTGGGGTAAAAAGCAGTGATGTGTCACTGCTGTGCTGGTATTATACCTACCAGCATGGGTCAGTTGTGCTGGAGGAGAGTGACCCAGAATGCAGGATACACTAAAGCAGATTGCTTCTCAAAGGAAGCCGAATTGAGCTGTTAAGAATGTGATGCAGCTCTGTGCTAAAGTAATGACTGAAATAATGGGAAATAGAGATATTTTTTCACACAATCATTTCAGTTGCATTTTTTGCTTTCTCTGTAGGAAGAGTTCTGTCTAAGAACTTACATAAATTTTTTTGATCAGCTGTTGGTAAGCAAAGCCAGCTCTGTCTAATTTATTAAGAATTAAATAAATTGGTCTATTTTTCATTAATGCTAATAAAGTTCAGGAGTACTATTTCATATAAAGCACTGAGAAGCCAAGGGGAGGAATGTGGCCTATTTTTGTTCATTCCATTGCTTATAAAAAATGAAGTTGTGCAAGTAGCCCCACCTCAGTTTATGAGGGAGGATAGCATGGAAGGAAACAGGAATGAAATAGATCAGGTGGTGAAGATGGCAATCTTGGATTCTAATCTAATAGTTTTGGCACTATACTTCAGGTCCTGTTACTTTCTTGATATATCAACCATGTGAGCCAGGAAGTTAGTGCAGAATAGCTACTTTCATAATGTTTTGGATACCAAAAGACTAGTTTAATCTCTGTGTGGGCATGTTTCTTTGTTTTGTTTTGTTTGTTTTTTTTTTATTTTTTTGTTTTGTTTCTTTTTTTTGTTTTGTTTTTAATGGTGGTTTTTTTTTTTCATTCTGCTGTTTAACCATAATATTCTTTACCCATGTCAAAAACTGGTATCAGTGTGCTATTTGAGAAACTTAAGGAATTATTTCCTGAAGTAATTGTTCTTTGGATTTGTCAAAATGCACAACAGCATTCGTAGTAGCTAATCACTGTTGTTAAACAGCAACAATTGAAGGTTTGCTGCTGGCAGATCCTACCTGGTAGGTCCTACTCCACTCTGTTTCTGATGTGGAAAAGGAGGAAGAGTACTCAATGTAAGCATTACTTCAGATAGATTTTGAGTCCTGAAACAAAAATACTAATCTGGAATGAATGTGATCATTTGGCAGGAAAAGTCAGTTTCTAGAGACTGAACAAATGCTGGCCTAGATCACTCTGTTAGGCATGTGTAGCTAATGCTTGAGGTAGTGTTGTGCAGTAGAGCTAATGTCACCCCCGCTGTGCGAGTCCTACAGCATGGTGAGTGGGGTGCTCATGGGGGATAGCAAATTAATTTTTTTGTCCACTTAACTGGAAGAGAACAGAATCTGGGTTCTTACATTTTCTTGTTTTTCTTTTTAAACTACTATTCAGTTGCTTTGCCACTTTTCTGGTGAATGTATTTCTAAGAAGCAACATATCGACTTTAAATTCAGGGCATGATTTGTTGTTCATATAGATAAAGCAGTTGGAGTGAGTTCCTAGAGGTAACTATTCTGCTGCATGAAGACAGACCCTAGATGCCAATTTCAGGTACTTACAAGATGATGAAATGTCAAAACACTTTGTGAGTCTTGGCTTGGAGTTCTTTTTGTGCTAATTAAACACTATTTCGTTTTGAGTTAGGGGACAGAAGGACAGAAGAGGTTTTAAAGGCTTTCCTGTTGAAAATGAAGAGTATAGTGCTTTTCCAAAATGAATGGACTATAAGTAATGTCTTCTTTCAATGTCATCTACATACTGACAATGGAGCTGGCTAAAGTGACTATATTTTTTTTTTTATTTGGATTAGAAAGTGAAGAGAACTTCTTTGTTTGGTTTGGTTTTCTTTAACATATAGCAAGAACTGCACACAAACTCACAATAATGAGGAAAGCTTTAACTGCAAAACTGTGTGGGTTTTTCTTCAGAACTTTGTAAAAATCCCGTGATATTCTCCAAAGAATAAGCTGCTTTTGGCAAATAGTTCAGTTTCAGTTGGATTAAACATGTTATATTTAACCTAGCAGATTACCTGTCCTCCTTGTATTCTCTTGAGGCCAGCTTGTTAGCTGGGCTTCATCATGTGGATCTTACCAGACTACATGTACCCCAGTACTTTCTGTTGTCTTTACTGCTAGTGCTTGTCTTCACTTGCTTGCTCTTTGTGTGAGAGATTCTAGGTAAGTGTTCGGTGCCATCCCTATTTTGTAAATGATGTATTGCACAGATCTGATGTCTCCTAACTTTTTAGCTTTCCTCATGTTTGAAGTCCTCAACGACCTAAGCTGTGCAGTTTATCACTTACCTACAACACAAATACTACCCTGTAGCTGATTTTGCGCTTCCTATAAATAGAGCATGGCATTACTAGCCTGAATGTGAGAGCAGTATCAGTGACAGAGCTGTTTCTTGCCGATTGCAAGTCCATAGTATGTTAGTGTGTAGTGCTGAGGCAGGAGGTGTTAACGCACAGAGGTACAGTCCAGTAGTGCTGTCTTGTTTCTGGCTACCTTCCAAGCATGGTGGAAAGCACTGTCAGCTTTCTGCTGTCAAGGGTAGACACATCACTCTCGTAAGGTCAGAACTGACACCTGTCACAAATATGTCTGTATTTCATGGTTGGTTTTAGGGAATGTAAGTACCCTGTTTGTTCAATTCAACAAGATTTTCCTGAGCCTTAAATTTTTTTCTACTTGTCCTCCCTTATAGCAGATTGATAACCAAAACCCTAAGTATTTAAAAGTTTTCTTTTTGTTAATTGGCTTTTATATGTGTTGAACTCCTTTGTTTGCTAGAATTATATTTGACATGCCTTGATCACTTTAAAGGGATCACTTACATTTTGGTGTGCTATTTGTTCATTTTCATACTTTTTCTTTTCAATAATCAGTTTAACACATGGGGTTAAGTCACTATTTTAGTTTCTTATTTTACTTGCATTGCTCTTGCAAAATTTAAAGTAAATTTTAAAACCAACAGCAAGGCTAACATGAAGGTGTATCTGTCCATTTCCATTAAATGTAAATTACTGAACTGTTCAGGCACAGAATACTGAATCTGTTTACTGAGTGAGAGAAGGATAATGTGATTTCCGAATGC
The DNA here is from genome assembly GCA_013397935.1 of Dasyornis broadbenti. Lineage (NCBI taxonomy): Eukaryota > Metazoa > Chordata > Aves > Passeriformes > Dasyornithidae > Dasyornis > Dasyornis broadbenti. The sequence continues at coordinate 615,256 of VZRN01005618.1, forward strand.
ATCTAATATGCTTATCTTAAGGAAGAAAGTTTTGTTTCTTGAAATTATTATGATGTATTTTAATTTGTCATGTTAAGTATCCAATAGACTTGTAATATCTGCAGTTACAGGTTTTGGTGCTAGACTAATGGATAAAAGAATGCACTGTGAACTGTTGGACATGCTGACTGACCTGAAAATAGTGATTTTTGCAGTTTAGGGGAAGAAACATGCAATTATATGTTGTGGAAGAAAGAGATTCTGTTAGTCTAAAAGTTACTGCTAAGTGCTGAAAAGTAGACAGAACAGAATGTTCTCTAGGATCAATTTGAGTAAAATTGCTAGCATAGCAGTCTTCTGTGAACTAGGTAAAATTCTAAGAACTTTGTGTTTAAAATAAAGTTAATATCAACTGTTCTTTTCTGTGAACATAACTCTAGAATAATGTACCATCCTTGTTCATGGCATTGAGCGTTATATTACTGCTAAGTTAGGGACTAGGAGTCCTCGTACCTGTAAGTTCTGTTCAGTTCCTACAAAAGTTGATGTACTTTGGGAAAATTTTGAAATAGAGTATGGGCTTCTTCCAGTGCAGAATGTTGTCTGAAAAACACCTGACACCTCAGGGAACACTTCAGTGAGCTGAAGCTGTGAAACAGTGGAATAAAAATTTCTTTTTTGAAACAAAGCTCCTTTTAAACTTCAGTGCAACTGAAGTTTAAGTCTGCTTATAATATGCAGTTTCTTAATCATCCTATATATCCTTTGTGACTTTAAGTTGAATGCATTTTGGCAGCTGTTTGTATTTGTTTGTAATCTGTGTGACCTTGGGAATGTAAGTGCAACACACTCATCTTGAGGCCCTACTTATTTTGTGTTAGAATAGTTAGATTTTTTTTCTGGTAGGGAGTGTGATGATTGACATTGTAATTCCCAGAGCAAAAGGGTTGCTGTTGCGCTTGAAAGTTGTTCTTATAAAAGTACCAGGTTTCCACACTGCTACTTCATTTCAGAGCTGCTGCCTGGTGGAAGTGGAAGTCCCTCCAAAATACAAGAAACATATTTCTAGTTAGTTACTTGCTATTAGTAACCTAAGGATTAAGTTAAAGCATAATGGATCATAACTATATTGAGCTGCTCAAACAGATATGTGTCACTATATCCTTTAAATTTGCAATCACTAACTTATTGTTCTCCCTGGCCTGAGTTTTGTGCACCTTGTCCTTGAGCAATTGGTAGGCTGGTAGTTCTTGGGGATAGAGGACACATGAATGGGCAAGAATAGTTACATGTTGGGATAGATGACTGAGCAGCAGAACCATTACTTTGTTGTGTGGTTGGAGAACGTGTTTGTGAGTAATGAATAGAAAGTTAATCCATTTGAATTATAAACTTGAAAAATTGTCCTGGAATATGTGCATTAATGCAAGAGGTGTAGTATTTGCCTTACTTCCGTAAAATATTTTGAGTCAATGGCTTAAAAGGCCCTTAGGCTTTTGCAAAAGCCTGTCAGCAAGAAAACTTTGCATTTTGAGCAAGGTTCATAAATAGCTAATGGAACTTATTCTTCCTGCTCATGTCAAAACTCAGCTTTTTTTTTTCCCCTGAGTTTATTTTTTCCCATTTCTCTTTATTTTCTTTTTCAAAAATAGTTGTTGTATGTTGGAAGAACTAAAATATTTTTCTTCCTCTAGGTGTGGACTTCAAGGTTAAAACTATCTCAGTTGATGGAAACAAAGCTAAACTGGCAATATGGGTAAGTCTCTCCTAAGTTCTTAATGTGTTGCTTTACTTTAGGAATAGCTGTGGTTTCTATAATGTACAGTTTGTATAGAATCCCTTTTTATTAATATGAAGGTGCTGTGGAGAAGTGGGAGGTTAATACTGCACTATTCAGAAGGTGCAATGAACTGTGGGACAGCTGGCTCATGGGATAGTTCTGCTGCTTGTGAGCTTCTGCAGTACTAATTCCAGGTCTTGTTGGGATAGAAGTAGAGAAAAGGAGGAATTAAATGGTATTAAATCACTAGAAGGGTGCACTTCTTTACTAAATTTTGCCTGTAACATTGAGGTTGTGTATTAATAGGTTAAGAATTACAGTTGTGTGCTCATATGTTACCTCTCTAAACCCGTTTTTAGTCTAAACTTCATAGCCCTCATACAAAGACTTCTATAAGATCAACATCAGAATTATTTGTAGCAGATGCACTTCAAAGAGAGAGGGCAACATTTGTAATCATAACTTTAGTGTCTTTAACTTCTGCTCGAGTTAAAAGTAGAACTTCTATTATGGCAAGTGAGGAAGAAGTACTTCCAAGCATTTTAAAAATGTTCTCCCTTGTGTAAACCAGCCTCCACACTTACGCAACTTGGAGCACCTGTTGACTGTTCAGACCCAGTTGTGTCTTTTTGTAGCAAGCAAGAATAAAACTTTGTTTCTTGTGTAAGCAAGGTACTGGACCTTTGTTTCCTTGGGAAGTAGTAGTAGTAAAACATGAAATGTGTTTTGCAATGTTTCTGTAGCTTGGAGAGCACTTCATACCTCACTAAAAAACAGGACTTAATGTCTTAATTGCAGTAGAATAAATGTGTTTGACAAGGGAAAGAAATACAATAGCCTTACAGGAAAAAAAGGCGTGAAGGAGGAAAACCATACTTACAGTACGCTGAGGATTGATAAATTAGTGTTTGTTTTCTTTCATATTGGAAAACATAAAAAATAAACCAGAGGTAAACTGGAAAAGCTTGTAAAGGTGCATCATGACACAAAATCAGTTTGAGATGTGAAACAGACTGATTGGCTTGTAGAATGTTGAAGTCCAGTTTGCTTGTTCAGGTTCCTTGTCAGAGAATCCACAGTGTTTCATGTGTCACTTCTAACCTGGGTAAATTGGATGAAGTTGTTTAAATATTCTATGCATAAAGTCTGTAATGAGTGTGCACTATGACTTAATCTCTGATAATAAAACAGCATTCTAATTTTGTTTGGATTTTTTTGTTTTTTCGCAGAACTGTGGACTCTTTAAATTTTAGGTTGTTAACTCAACTTTGCTTAAAACCAGAAAAACTTCTGACTAATTTCTGCTTCTGCTGTGTAATAGCATGTTAGTGCATTTACTTGGATACTCAATCAAATTTAATTGGACAAAGTGATTGAAATGAGGGAACTAGTTTTGTTGTCAAGGGCTGTGATGCTTGTTAGAAAATATTAGTACTACAACTATGCTGCTTTCTTGCTGGTTGCTGCAGTACTAGCTTCAGATTGAATGGCTTTGCAGAAATGTCTATTTTACTGTTATATATTACGTCTAATAGTTCAAAGGTATTTCCCAGGACAGACTGCATAAAATCTCAATGTGTAGTTAAACAGCAGGGGATGGAATAAACTCAACTAATCTGGTAGTGGAATATAGTTTAAATCTTACTTGGTGTGTTCATTAGAAGTAGAGTACCTGAAAGCTAGACTACATTCTTCTCAAATTCTGAATAATGGAACTTTTTGAATGGCTTTTTAGGATACTGCAGGTCAGGAGCGATTCAGAACGTTAACCCCCAGTTACTACAGAGGTGCACAAGGTGTTATCCTAGGTAAGTATAGCTTTACATGCTAGTTCAAATGTTTGTGGTTTTCTTGTACATTAGCATTACAGAACCTCATATAGCTTTTATATAATATCTAACTGATATTAAAAATCTTTGTGTCTGTGTTGAAGAACTCTTATTAAAGGATCTTGATGTCTCAACTTCTTTCTCATGTCTGACTGACTGGCTTGAGAAGCTCTGATTTTTGCATGAGAGTAAAAGCTACTGCTATCTGAAAGGATAGCTTGGAGCTTTTGTCTTTGTGCTGTCATGAATTTGTCTTTTATTGCACTTTTTATTCTGCACTTAATAAGCACAGGCAAAAATAAAAGAAAACTCTCCTCAGTGTAGTCTCTCTGTATCAGTATGATACAGCTTTTTCTTTTTCTTCTCCCTGTTATTTTTTCCTAATGAAATAAACACTGTGGAGTCTGGCTGGGGTGTTTTGTTATTTGTCTCCTAATTGTTGGAATGTTATGCAGTCAGAATCACTTAGAAAAGACTAGCGGGGCATGTAGAAAGCACCAATTTGTGTGTGAGAAATCCAGGGAAAATCCATAATTGCAGTTTTGCAATGAAGTCTCATTTGCTTTTTGTTTTTTTATATGGTAGCCTGTTAACTAGGCACTGAGCTCTGAAGTTCTGCTTCTCCACTGCTAGGAGTGAGGAGCTGACTGAAGTAAAGGCTGGGAAGTACGCTTAATTTTCTTGAAGTTGCTTCTGACTTTAGAGAATCTTCGTAAGATACCATGTCTAGTTAAATGGTTTAACATGGAATAACATCTGTCATGTGACCTCCTGGTAGGTTTCCCAAGGTGTGAGTTGTATTATCTTCCCGATATAGGAAGGTCCTGTCAAAGCATGTCTTGTCAAGTCACTTAGTTACACTGAATCTAACACTTACTGTTAGATTCAACACACTGTTGAAAGCTGTAAACAAGTACTGTTCGGGAGAGAGAAGGTTCTGCTGTTGAGATTTGCTCTCCCATTTTTTTTCAGTATCTCCTGACTAGTAGTTACCTGTCTTCCTAAAAACAAGGTTGTTCATGCAAGCAAAGTTACAGATTTGATTGAAACAAGTTGTTTATGCCTGTCTGCGTATGGGATGTGAAAACAAAGGAAAAAATGCTTTCATATGATGAAATGCTAGCTATTAAATAGCTATTGGGTAGTGGATTTTAGATTTTTTCTGCTTTTTTTTTCCTGGACTTTTTGCTCCTAGCATGTCTTATATTTCACAAAAATACTAAATAGTTTAAAACACTAAAATATTGAAAACTTAGTTGTTTACCGGTATATGTGAACATTTGGTGATCTGTTTACATTTTAGCTAAATCAGAAGCGTAGCAGTGGTATTAAGCAAGTCTTAATTATTAACTCAGTGCTGAAGGTCATGCCACCCTCTTTGCATGGGTGTTGTGTAGTGATTTTAGGTATCCGACATCAAGGGATCTGCAAGTGTAGAATTCCTTGGAGAATGATAGTCTCTAGCCTGTAAGCTAGGATGTATCAAGGTGTATTAGTCTGAGAACTGTGGCTGAAACAAAGTTTTTCTGCATCAGTGATTTGAGCTGGTGGATGTCCTACTTTTTTTTCTCAGTTATTCGTATAGAAGGTAAATTTGAATCCTTAGGACTCCTTCAGTTTTCTGATTCAAAAAGCCATCATTTTTGCTCCTTTTGTAATGTAAGAAGTGATTCTTGGAAAAATACTGTGGAAATAATATGGCTAATATCTTTCAGTTTATGATGTCACGAGAAGAGATACTTTTGTCAAGCTGGATAACTGGTTAAATGAATTGGAAACATACTGCACGAGGAATGACATAGTGAAAATGTTAGTTGGAAACAAGATTGATAAGGTAAACCAAATTCAATGCAGTAAGTAATTTGTTGGGGTATTTTGTTAATAATGAATACTAATTCTTTGTCTTATTATAGGAAAACCGTGAAGTTGACAGAAATGAAGGCCTAAAATTTGCGAGAAAACATTCCATGCTGTTCATAGGTATGTTGTAGATATTTGCAGAGATCTTTCTTGATTTTTATTACATAAGGAAAAGTACCACTTCTGTAGGATTGATAGTCTTTATATGTACAGTCCAATTAATGATATTTCTTACCCGCAGTAGACACAAAGATAATGGGTATTCCTGTTTTTCAAGTTGTCCCTGTCTATGTCCAGATATCTGTTCTAACAGATAAATTCATAAGGATGAAGAGCAGAATACAGGCCCTCTGATGAAACCTGTTTTGGGTTTGGGGTTTTGTCTGATTTCTTTTCCCAGCTGACTTGCTAAATTAATAACAGAAGCAAAATGAAAGAGGGAAAACTGGTGCTAGTGGCCAGCCTTCAGTATAGCAAGACAGCTGGTACCTGAGAGAAATCTGTATTAGAACTGGGATGTAAAAATAGGAAGGTATATAATTAACTTATAAATGCTGGGTGGGATTGAATAATGACATAATTGTGACTGGAGCAAATATATTGGTGTCATCTTGCTGCAAAATGAAACAGATCTTGTAGGCAAAGCCATGTAATGATAAATGAAAAAATGGTTGTTGAAGTGACTATTTATGCATATGTTTATTACATGTTTCACCTAAGGATCAGAAAGGATTATTTTACAGGATGTAGCAAAGCAGTTAATTGACATGTCCTGTACTTAGACTTCTATTCTTTATCTCTGACTAAAGACTTATTTTTGTTTAGTGACCTGCTGTGTTTCTTTTCAGCTGCAGTGTTAGATGTGGAAATACAAGTTCAAAGTTGAGGCACAAGCTATTAAGTGCATGGAAGATGAAAACAAAAATGAGAATTAGACTCTAACTACCTAAGTGCATGTGTATATGTATATATATGCAGGCTACATATACTAAGTATCTGCATGGCTGCATAGCTGAACAGGGCATCTTCCTTTGTGGAACTGAACAATTTCTGATGGTCTCTTGTTCTCATAATATAGCCTGTGAGCAGATTTCTTAGTCTTGGTCAAAGTAAGGATCCTGTATGAAATTACCTAAAATTCTGCTAACTGCAAAAGAAGTGAGGTCCATTATTGCTTTTTATCAGATGAGTTTTATCATGGAAACTGACTCAGAATCCTGCAGTATGGATCCTTGGTTCTTGTAGTCTGGTGGTACTGCAGTTACGAATAACGTACAGAACTGAAATATAGAACAGCAATCAGTTTTTTCAGACAAGAATCCTAATTTTTCTTACTGGAGTGCTTTCCACAGGACAACAAAGCTAAGCTATAGCTGTCTCCATATGTTCGGGTAAAGTTCACCTTGAAAGCTCTCCTATTATAAATATTTTGAGGTGCTACCTGGGTAGTGACAAATCTGCATACCTGCTCGTTTTGGCACTGCTATGTTTTTACAGAATATTTTGTAGAAGTTGTAAGTCTGTTGTAGGTTGAAACTTAACGGAAAGAGAAATATTAAAGAAGTTACCAGACGTTTTGCTAACACTTGATTTTTGTGTCCCCTCTTCAGAGGCAAGTGCAAAAACATGTGATGGTGTGCAGTGTGCCTTTGAAGAACTTGTTGAAAAAATCATTCAGACTCCTGGACTGTGGGAGAGTGAAAGCCAAAACAGAGGTGTAAAGTTATCAAACAAGGAAGAAGGATATGGAGGAGGAGGAGCATGTGGTGGATATTGTTCTATGTTATAAACTTTGGGAAGCTTATTCTTTGCATATTTAAACAGATAGTTACATCTTTCTGTACATAAAGTCATTAAATGCTATTTTTAGGGACCTTGCAGTTTGCACATATTTGTTTTGTATCATGGCAGTGAACACTTGTAGAAAAACTGTTCTGCAGCTTTCCCAGTTTGAAAATGTTATGGTAAGCATGCCCAATTTGCAATCTTCAGGTTTTTATAAGTAGCATAAATAATGTGCAAGAACAAATGCACTAAAAATTTTACAACTGTATACATTAATTGTGTAACTATTCTAAACAAATCCATCTAACAAACACATTACTGCATTGTCTGCTCTTTGTCTTGTTTTTAAATTCTGTTGAAATTATAGAACTATATAGTGTGCACAGATCTTGGAAACAGTATGAGCTATAAATGTTACATTTCATCTCTTCTAGTAAATGCTTTTTTTAAGGTATTAAAAGCAGCAGGATTATACAGTCCATAGACAAATCTGCTAAAATTTTGTCTTTCAGCAGTGCTGTCTAAAACACAAATTGGCACAGGCCCTAGTTGGTATCAGCACTTTCTCGAAGAGATGCTTTGAAAGCTTCATTTGCATAGCTAGGGAATGCCATGTTTTCCTTTTAATCATCACTTCAGTTGATGGCTTAACTGGAGTTTTAATCCTGTGATATTTATATACTAAATTTGTGGTACTCTTGCACTCTAGGTTTTTATGATGGTCTACCCTAGACTTGCTGCAGAAAGTCTTCATTATTGGCAAGGGGTCTGAGTGATGTCATTGTTCTTTCATTGTGAATCAGTTTGCGACACTTCAGTATGGATTCCTAATTTTCTGAAATGTTTGTAATATAAGTTTATCTGAACTGTAGCTCAGGTGGCTGTGAGATCTCTTACCACGTCTGCTTTGTGCAGCTACTTATTCAGAAATAAAACTTCTGTCACTGACACTAAATGGGAGGCTGTAGGGCTTCTTGATTTCTGTATGAACAAATACTATTGCAATGAGTATTCACTTGAATTTACTGTATCAAAGCCAATGGTTTGTTTCAGAAGACTTGTATAGACTTAATAAATTTTTTCCACAGTATTCAACTTTTTTAACCTCTTTCTATTGCAGAGTTCTCTATTTTCTAGCACATACAGTTTAAACAAAGTAACTTCTTACATACAAATTATTTCTGAAGGACAAGACAAACATGCTGTGCTGTGTGGGTTTTTTCAATAATCACTATAGTGCAGTTGGTAACTGAACTATTAGGCAGTTTCTTGTAAATATGGTGAATGACAGTACCTTTTATTACTGCAAGGTTTTGTCTAAACGTTAGCGTATATGATCTGTGTTTTGCAACAGGTCTTGGCTGCTTCTGTTAAAATACGCTTTCTTCTTCACGTGGAAACTCTGTTTTCTATTCTGTTTTATACTTGATAGAAAACTACCAAAATTTGAAGGCTTAACCGTGCTAGTTTTTACTAAATATTGTATCGAGTATTGTTAATGTAGTAGGATAATTTAAATATGTAAATATAATTAATATTAAATATGCATAAACATTATATTAAAATTGTAGATTTGCGTTACTATTGCATGCAGAGTACGTGGGCTGAGCAGATCTTGTTTGTTAGCATTGAGGTCAAAGGATTTTGGGTTTTGTAGGCTCACAGTAGAGGAATGTTATAGGTGAATTAAAACTCTGATTAACTTTATTTTGTCAGTAATAATTGACAAGTATCATAATGCTGGCAGATGACTGTAACTTATTTTTGTATTTGTTTTCTCCCTAGTTTGGGTGCATCCCTATGCTGAGAAGAGACTTACCTAACTTGTCAGTTTCTCACAGAAGGTCCTTTTATCACAGGACCTGGATTCATCTTTTATTCTGCCTTTGCCAGATCTGACAGCTTTTGTCAGAGGGAGGGAATGGCAGGGCACTCTGAATAGCGGGTATTGTTCTGCAAAAGAATTAAGTTATTTATTCCCTATTTTACCGCAAAATATTTTGGGAGAAAAGTATTCTGAAACAGCATAATTAGTGAGACTGAGAGCAGTTAGAGAGTTTTTTTTAAGTAGATGTTTTCTAATTGACTTGCAACTAGCTTTTCTGTCTTCATCTTTTAATCATGTTTAGTTATGTCTCTGAGGAATGTTTTTCCTAGAGTCTCACTTCTTTTCATCATTGCTCTGTCAAGGAGCTGTGCATTGGAAGGCTGGGTTCCTGTGCTTCCAGTGTTTGTTAAAGCAAATTTAGCAATAGTTACTCTTACTCTGCTACATTTTTAAATTCTTTCTCTCACCTTTTTTTTTAATGGAGGGTTGGGTTGTGGAGCTGCTGTCATTCAAATATATCTGTTCCCATACTTTGCAAGTTTTTTTTCACCTTTGTAGGTCAGGTTATCTCCAAGTGCACATCCACTGTTGTAGCTGTAATACAAACATATCTGAAACTACTACAGGGTGTATCATAAACTGTGCTCAAAACTGATTTAGACCTATTTGTGGAATAGTGGGTATTGCATCCAGAGAAGCATGTGCAAGAGGTCCTTCAGCCTACCTCAGTAGGTAGCAGAGGGAGAGATCTGTTTGCTCTTCATCAGGTGATGACAATATGTCCATGGCAGGAAGTTTTACAAACTAAAGCACTAAACCACAATGAGGTAACTAAGAAATCTTCCATGATTGTGAAAGGCTGTTAAAACTGAAGTTGCTTCCAGTTCATTTACTCTAGTCAATAAAGTACTGATTAGCAGTTTAGTACTCAGGCCTTGCAGATGTTTTTTGTAGGCTTTACACTAGCCTGGAAGAATATGGCACAGCACTTACATCTTCTTAAATTTACACTTGAGAATACTGCTAAGTGTTGTTATGGTTTTGTCTTGTATTTCTTCTGCTGCTGTTTTAAAAAGGGAGGTGGGACAGGCTTCTGACAGAGGTTTCAAGATGCTGGGATTTTTATTGCTAGTGGGGCTTTTGTCCAAACTACAGCATCACTTTTCCTGTTCTCCTGCTGCAATAATGAGATCAACAGCTGGCTCAAAGTAAGTCTTAACTAAAATGAAAACGAGAGTTCAGTGAGCCCCCAGATAATAACAATGACTGCCTCATCAGCCATGGCAGAACTTCAGGGCACGGTGGTCTTGCTGCCATTGTGTACCACAGTGAAAACTGCTCTGTATGATTCCTTTTTAGTTCCCTTGTTTGCCGGTAACCTGATATATAGTGAACTACAGTAACCCTTCTAATCTTGCCGTGTAGTTTGGTGCAGTAATTCTATGTCTTGAGGCCGAACTGATGCATTTTTTTAAACACTTGCAAAACTTGGGCAGCCTGTGTTGTGATCAATACAAGTTACTGCTGTTCAGCTACTGAAAGATTGATGAAAGTGTTCATGGTGCTGCATCTAGCCTGTAGGTGCCATCCTGTCCAAAGCCTCTGTAGTAGGTTTGTGTCTTGCTGGCCTGCATGCCTTATTGATGCCTTAGTAATGCCTTATTGATGAAAGCATCAATAAGCAACATTAGCATGAGCAGGTCTTTCATGTTGCCAGACAAATCTTTGCATACTTTTCAGACCTAGCTAAGCCTCCAAGGGCAAAATGTAAGGTGTTTTTCCTGGCCACTGTCCAGCAGTGGAAGGAAAAAAGAGAGAAGCTCTCCATTAAAACTTCCAAGTGTGGTGTTTTTTTTTTTTTGTTTCTACACTCTTTGTTTTGTGAGTACCTGTAGAACCTTAATTAAAAATTTATGAAGGGTTATATGGGCAAAGAAATGTGAAGATGTGTTTTCAGACTACAGCATGCATATGTTCTGTGATTGATTTTAATGCAATGGAAGTTTTGTCCTTATCCTTGTGCCTCAGTAGCATCTGGTATTTACTGTTAGAGTGAAAATGGTCACAGTGAGTAAATATTTCTTTTTCTCATGCTACCAGTTTCTGTAATGTCTATGCATGTTTTATATGCAAGGATAGCAAAATTCCCAGTCATGTTCTAGAATTTCTGGGCTCTAGTTCTTTATTTTAGAAGCTTAAATCAACCTCAGAATAGTTTTAAAATAGAAGTGTCAAATCATGATTGGAAGGAAATTCTTCTAGTGTTTGCTGTGTATCATCAGCTCTGGATTTACTAACATCTGGTAATAAGTCTGCTTGGATCCTTTTGACAGGAGTGCTTGGTTCCCAGTTCTTAATACTTGTCAGGCTGGACTTTGTGTGGAATGTGGCTATCCAGATGTTGTTGACAGCACGAAACTTGTTCTTTAACAGTAATGAGAAGCTCCAGATGTAGATACTTAGGATTAGGAGTAAAGCTGTAAACTGGGGTTCAGGGAAGAGCAGTAGCAGCCCCCCAAACTGTGAAGACAGTTTTAATAATATGTAATACATTGTGTACATAAAACAGAAACTATTATAATGCACAGTATGGTAAGCATATTTAGTATAGCTAACAATACTTTATTAATACACTTTAATAAAATTTATAACATAAATGTATAAACATTTTGTATCAGGGATTATCTCTTGAAATTCAGCTTTAGACATAATTATTTTAGTTCAGGGTAGGTATGGGAAAGATAGATAAATACTAAGCCTGTGGCCAGCTGTCATCCAGAAGAACAGGAGTAAGGATGCTTATGGAAGCATGATGGAGGGAAACTGAGGGACTGATAGAAAGTTGTCAGGAGAGGTTTAGATTGGATAGTAGAAAAAGGTTCTTCACCCAGAGAGTGGTTGGGGCACTGTAACAGGCTCTCCAAGGAAGTGGTCACAGTACCAAGCTTAACAGAGTTCAAGAAATGTTTGGACAATGCTCTCAGTCTCATGATGTGACTCTTGGGGCTGTCCTGTGCAGGGCAGGAGTTGGACTTTGATGGTCCTTTTAGGTCCCTTCCAAATCAGAATGTTCTTTGAAGAGTTGAGCTTTTCCCAGCTGAGCTGGAGTTGAGCTTTCTCCAGAAATGACCCTGGGGGTTCTGGCAGACACTGAGTGAAGACAAGGCAGCAAAGTGCCATTGTGATAGGTCAATTTCTGCAAAGCTCCTGTTCAGTGGGGTGGCCGTGGCATCTACTGATGCCTGTGGTTGTTCCTCCCCTGGGGCAGGACTTGGCGCTTCTCCTTACTGGGCTTCACAATATTCCTTTTGGCCCTTAAAAGGGATCTCCTCCGTCCCTGGGTGGGCTCGAACCACCAACCTTTCAGTTAACAGCTGAATGCGCTCTCCGATTGCGCCACAGAGACTGATGTGTTGCACTTCCCAGAGGAGCTGAATTTCTGACTCTGTGTGATAAATGCTGCTGGTGGTGCCTGCATGTGCTGAACAGCAACAGAGTAGTACTGCAGGCACACTGCTGCAGCAAATTTGTGCTATTGTGTCAGAATACAGGGGGAAGAAATGCTGCTACCTCCTGTGTATTGGTGGAAACCAAATGATATGAACTACTGAGATACGTGCCAGGAGCTGAGTCCCGAGAGGCTGGTGAATCTGTACCTGGTTTGTCTAGTTTTCTGCCAGAACAAAACTGTTTTAATATTCTAGCCTTGTTGTTGTTCATTTGGCAAAGTACAGCAAAATGTTGGCTTGAAAATAGTTGAATTGTTCTTGAAAGTTAGGGAGGCTAATCTCTGCAGGGCTGTGCTTTGGGGTGCTGCTGAGAGCATTGTTGGTGAAGTTCTCCTGTCACTGAGCTGCACAAGCATAGAAGGATGTGTAAACTGTAGAAGGAGTTGAAACAACTTTCTTTTTGAGAGATAGGAACTGGTAGGTGCAGGAAAACGTACTCTAAGTAGCAGCAGTAGATAGCCTTTCCCAGTGGGGAGTATGACAGTGAGCTGCTTCCTTTCCTTTCCTGTCCTCTGGTATTTTAAGCTGTACTGTAAGGGAGTCTATACCACGTGCCTCAAAGCTGTGGGGCAGGTCTGTCCCACAGCGTGCACAAGGGTCTTACTTCTCCAGCTGCCCCCCTCAGGAGCTAAAGGTACTCAGGTACCTGGCTGCTGTCTACCTTGCACACCCTGGTGACCTACCAGGATCCCTCACATAAGGCAAAAGTGGAGATCCAGGTTTCATGCTGAGCTTTGGAGGATTTGGAGGATAGCTGGGCTGTATGTATCTGTGATGACCTGTTAAATGTTAAAGAGAGGATCTGCTCCTTTTTGCCTCCCCCATCCCGCAACTGCTTGCAAGTCAGATGGACATAACGGTTCCTCTTCTGGACTACGCCATTGTTCAAGTGCGTGTGTGCGTTGTATGAAAAATGATACCTAATCATGTGTAAAATAACTTCTAGACGTGAGAGTCTGTGTTCTCGTGCTCTGTAACTTCTACCTCCCTTGCAGCCTCTAGGCTTTGCAAGGGTTAGATGAGTTTGCCACCAACTCTTTCCTCCAGAGCCTTTATCTTTTAAATAACCTATTGAAAAACTCTCCCTTTGCCTGTGCACAATGGATTTTTATGAAGTCCTGTCAAATCTCCTAATCTGTTTTCATCTTATGGTACAATTTACTTTTATCCCAAAACACAGCTCTCCAAATCTGCCAAGAAAACACTGGGCGCTATAGAAAAACCATTTTAAATGAAGGCATTTGGAGGAATCTGTTAGGAAAGTAAAAAAGTATAAGAAAAGAAAAAGAAAAGGCAATGTGGTTTTTATATATATGTTTTAAAAAGTCTTTTATGCTCTGATTAGAGACTAAGTGGACTCTTGAAAACACAATCTCTTTCCTTATTGAAATTTTATATCTCTCAGTTAATAAAGGCCATGCAAGTGCTGGAATTTTTATTTAAAGGCCAGTGTGAACATTATAAGATCTTTTCAGACATAACTGAGAAATGCTGCTAAATGAGACTCGCCAAGCCAATACGAGAGAAGGAAGATATTTGTCTTGGGCACCTGCAGTTGGCCCTCTCCATAGCTTGAGCTCTCCACAATCATTAGTCCTCTGCAGTGCATAGAGAGAGTCTTGTGGAGGCACTGCAAGATGGGTCTTGGTTGCTGTGGAAACATTTGGGTGGCAAATTCCCTTTGAGTGTTTGGGCACATATTATTTGTGTAAAATCTTACAAGGACACAGAAACCTGCAGCTTGAACTAACGTACCTGACTTCCCACTTACTGTCCTTGATGCCAAGCTTTTATTTTCCCCTAGTTCTAGTTGTAGCTTTCCTGTAATAGTTCACTGGAGCTCTATATAAACTTCATTTAGGTGCATTGGGCATATGAGGAAATAGGGATTATGGCCAATATGTTGTAGGAGCCTTGGTTGCATACTACCCAAATCTAGCTAGTACAGTTTAATAATATCGGATTATTACATTGTAGCTGTTCATTCGAAGTAGGAATTTTTTAACATCTTCACTGGTTACTAGTGGGTTGAAAACTATTTCATGAGGGGAAAGAGGAAAAAGAAGAGCTCAGGCTGGATAAAATGAAATAAGTGTTTGAAGTTCAGGCGTGCTGGTAGAGTGTCAGTGTCACCTGCTGTGGGAGGGCCAAGGAGGTCACTTGGCTCCTCTCATACTGGACATACTCCTTCCAAAAATGTTTATGATTTTTGGAATCTAATGATTTAGATGTTCAAGAATATTGTGTCCTAGGTCATGACAAGTGTGCTGAACTTGCAGGAGTCCTGTGTCCACACAAACACAGGATCTGGGCCTTGCTGAACGCTCTGCTTTCACAGGCAGTTCTTATCTGAAAACTTGGTTTCCTATAAAACATAACACGGAAACTTGTGGAAGGATATCGCTTTCAGAACAAAAGTGAAATCTTTCAGCAAAGCTCTCCAGTGTCCTGTAAACGCAGCTCCTTGTGACTTAGAGATGGAGAAATCGAACCTTTGTGCAGGCTTCAACCTTAAACTGTCATATTTTCATTTATTTTAGCATTTTAAAAGCCACACCTTTAGTTAAACTGGTTCAAGCTGGCAGTGTAGAGACGTCCAGAGGTGGAGCACTCGAAATGACTGCCTTAAAACTGGGCAAAATTGATGACTCTATCCTGTAGTGGCTGAATGGCTCCAGCTGGCTTTTGTTTCATCTTACAAGAAACCTCTGTATGAGGCAGTGTCAGGATTAACAGCCTGGCTGGTTTGTTCCCTTTCGTGGAAAACTACTCCATTTGACTTCCTGGATGCTGTGAAAATTACTGTAAAATCAGAAGTGAAAAAGTTACTTCCCCAAAGAATACCTCATCACAAAAGAGATTTTTGCAAGCAAGGAAATTCTTAAAAAAAAAAAAAAGGTTATTTATCACAGAGTAAACCAAGGAAGGTGAAGAAATGCAGGAAAGGAGGAAGAGCAGAACTGGTTTTGGACCAAGTGCTTTTCAAGTTCTCTTCCATAAGATGGCAGCAGCTTATTTTGTGAACTGAGAGACTGATGTGAAGGGGTATCTGCTGGAAGCTCTACAGAACAGGTATTCATTTTAAGGCTTTAATTCTATTTGCTTGGTACACATCCCTTATAATTGTCCCAGTATAGATCAGCTGTGAATCTTACTTTATGTGCAAAGCCATTTTCTGTTGTTTGGTACAGTGGTCATTTTATTTTTTTCGGAATACAGGGACAGATGCTTTTGCATTCAAAAGGGTTTAGTGTGCAGCATGTGGGGAGAGTGACAGGGTTGTTTGGCCTATTTTGATATCTCTTAAGTGTTTCACTCTGTGCAGTTATTTTTTAATAATTGCCCAAAGCAACTTGGGTTATGTGAACAGAAGAGGTAGAAAAACCATTGGGATTTTTCTCTCCTCAAATAATTGGAGTTCAGTTTCATGACACAAGTGTTTTCAGTGGAATCAGTCACTCATTTTCTTTTGAAGAGGGAGTCTGTGGAAAGAGGGGATTTTTTTCACCCCAACAGAAAACAGTGAAAGGAAAAACATATGGGAAGAACTATTTTCTGAAGTCTTATGACAAAAAAGATTATATATTTCAGCTATTTTCACTTTCTCTTCTAAAGATTTTCCACATTTTCAGTAACACCCACAGTGGTGTGTGCAATACGTTCGTGCAGTTTGACGGTCTCCCTTTCTTTCATGCATTTTTCTCTGCAGATGAGTGTCAGACACTTATCCTGTTAAGTACTTGGTACTTAACAGTCACAAACTACTGTGATGCCCACTAATAGAAGGTTCTATTTAAGTATAAATTATGAATAATCTTCTCAGTGTTTGTGTTTATTCTGAATAGCTGGATAACACGGGAGGAACGAGAAGCAGCCTGTTTCTGCTTTCCCTGGTGCTTACACTCACTGGCTAATGTTAGTCATATGTTTTGGTTTCCTGTGGCCCATTAGTATCCAATCTATCAAGTGGGCAGGAGTCACAGTAACAAAGTTGTGAACTTGAGGACTGGAAGGAGCAAGACTCTATGGTATTTGCCTTCTGTTAATTATTAAACTGTTTAAACTCTGTGATTCTGATTTCTGATGTTGATGTACTGTTGCAGTACAGCCCAGATGGGGTCCACCATGAGCCGGTTCTGACATTGCTCCCCTGTCCTCTACTTCATGTTCTGGCTTGGTGAAGACCCCAGGGCTGGATCTTGTCTGGAAGTGAGTGGACCAAGCACAGCAAGTATGAGTGGTTTTCACAGATATGCTGGGAAAGGGATGTGTCCAAATTACTAGTGACAGGAGTGTGATAGCTTTAGTCCCAAAGGAGAATTTGGGTGTTTGGATGCCAAGAGCACCTCTCTTAACCATTGGGCCTTGTTTTTCTCCTGAAAACATCAACTGAGATGAATTGCTTTAGTACTTTTTCTTTTCTCTATACTGTGCCCCAAGTTGAACTAGGAAAAGAAGGACTTTGAACTCACAACTTTTGGCCAGTGGTGAAGTTTAAAGTCTTCAAAGAAGTTATGCTTGGCAAGAAATACAGTATTTTAAGGGGTCATTTCATTGTTACTGGTGTGCAGTGCGTGTGTTGCCTGATTTATACCAAGGAGACTCCTGGAATGTGTGTCCTGGTGACTTCTTTCCTTCTTTCTTTCCAATTAACTCTAAAGAAATAAAAAGAGAGATGAAAGCAAATTATTTGAATAATATTTTAAACGTGTTTGTTCTAGAAAGGTTCACATTTTTTTCAAGAGTCCACTTTTTTTTCACTTTCGGAATGGAGTCTGTTACATGTCAGATTATTTGCCTTGTGATAGCATCCAGAGACTCTAGTCAGGATGACTCCAGAGGGCTTGGCGAAACAAAATGGGTGAAATGAAAAGTAATGAGAGCAGTTTGGAGTGCATGGGGAACACTGGGTGTGCAGAGTTGGCTTGTGGCACTGAGCACAGGAAAAGATCAACACACAGCTGGAGCCTGGATGGGGAGGACCAAGCTCAAAGTAAAATGCCTGGTTTATTCAGTTTAGGTGGAGTGAATGAGGCTGAGAGGGCTGGCCCAACATGTAGCTGAGTGTTAACCTAAGGATGGAGCTTTTCATGGCCGTATACCGTGCCTTTGCTTTTCTTTCCTGCAGAGTTTTGTTACAGAACAAGTTAATGGCACTAATTTTGGTTAGTAACTAAATCCTTGGAACAAATATCCTTAAGTCAATTGAGTATCAGATGTTGCCACATATTACTTTGTTTTGGTGTTTAGCCACAAATAACTCATGACAGTTTTTGTATTCTAATACACCATAATTTACTTCTAGCAAGTATGTAATTCCTAAGAGACAGAGTGGCATTGGGCCTATGTGATCTTTGGTCCACTCTGTATTGAATCCAACACAATGAGTGCAGCTGAATGATTTAATGTCATCCTAAAAGAATTCACACAGGCTGCTGAAAAAGAAAGCAGGCCATGGAAATAAATTGTTATTAAATGTGTTCTTAAAGATAGGGCTACAATGCACAAAGAGTGTGTATAATGCTATCCCCCATTGAACTTTTTCAACGGTCTTGAAGCCTTAAGCTCCAATGGGATAAGAGAAAAAAAAGGAATCCAATAGAGTAAATTCCACTAAACAGTAAATTCTGTGAAATGCTCGTTTCATGTCAGACAGGTGGAAGTTCAAGATTCCAGTGCAGTTCAGGAGAAATGTGAGAATATACCAAGCATGAAGGTATTCTGTTTATTGGCACAATAGTTTAAGTAAGAGTGAGAAATCCAATAAATCTGTTAAAATCTCTCTATTAGATGGAGGTAGCTTTTGGGGAGTTTTCAAGTCTGCCGAGTTCAGTTCAGTTAGCAGTTTGCTAGTTCATTGTCTGTTCATGGGCTGGATGAAAAAAAAGTAGTAATGAAGCTGATCAATAGGTTTAAAATAGGTTGGCCTGCAGTGGTGTACACCAGAGCTGACACTTGGTACAAATATACCTGTTCCTCTGACCAGATCCTGATGTGACACTAGCACTAGGTGTTGGCTTCATTTACCAAAAACCAGTAGAATTTCAGTGTTTTGCTTGATAAGCCCAGTTGTCTGGGAAACACATAAAGGGTTGATGCTTGTTCCATTAGAGTGGAGAAATAGCATACACAGTCACCCCTGGCTTGCACCACTTTCAGCAAACTGACTTTGTTTTGATTTTGGAGAGGCTGTGTTTTAAAAGTGTCAGTACTCAACTGAGAAAGGCTATTTACCTTTTATTTACTAGACAAACCATGTGATTCCTTGCATTAGGATGTTCATTAATTCTGCTCTGTTTTAACTATGTCAGAAACCTACTAAAAAGGGTTCAGAAAAATTCCATGCCAGATATTTCAATGTACTTTAGATGATTTATTTTATTCTATTTCTAGCTTATTATATTTAAAATTATACTTGAACGCATTCCTGAACATGGGCCTAAATAAATCATTTTTATTTCAAAAACAATGGAAGTAACTTCAACCAATACACAGAAGGATATTGCTGAGCACGTGTATTGCTTGCTACATGGCTTTATATGCTGCTCTTGAAATAGTACCTATGGCAACTCTAAATCCCATTTTTCTGGTACAGTTGTCCCCAGTGCTGCAATAGGATCTGCCTGTTAGGAAGCTTACAGCCCTTGAATCCCACTGAGCTTTGGGGGACTTTGTGTGAGCTTGAGGTTCTGTGCCAGGGAAGCTGTGGTGTTGAAAATGGAGTGACAAGATGGGGTTGAGAAAATGTGAATCCTCCTGTTGTAGCATCTCCTGCCCAGGGAAATGACATCTTTGGGACTGCAAGAATTTAAGCAGGTTGTATTTACTAGTCTTCTAGTATTTAATTAAAAGATAGTTAAAAGTGGACTAAAGAGGCAAAATAAACAGAAATTTTCCTTACCCTGTTGGGTTGATGCAGGTTGATGTAATTTACCTTAGTATGCCTGTTCTTGGAGAAACTGGTACCAATAAAATATGTACCAGTAAGAAACCAATTTATGTACCAGAAATAACTACATGTGTTACATAATTAGAATACCTGCCCGAACTTCTGAAACCTATCACTGCTGGGCCTGCTTTTAATCTAGCATAGTCTCTTCAGCTAACAGGATGAAATGTAGCTGGGGAGCCTTATGAGAACCAGATGCAAAGCCTGGCTGGAGGGCTGCTGGGGATGGAGACTACCTTGGCTCGCTCCAAGCCAAGTGTACTGTGTACCTTCGAATGATACCTTAATCCATGATAAAGACAGACAGCTCACTTTTCCGAAATCAAAACCATACTCATCAATGGTAGCCTCTTTCCAGCACACTACAGGCTACTGCTCGGAGAGATGCTGTCTGGAACAGCTTGATACAGGCAGAACTAGATGGCTACACATGGATAAGATAAAATCATTCAGCTACCTAATAAATAAAGTTGAAAGATGTTCTAAAATGATACAGATTCAAGTACTAACTTGATTTATTATCCCAGAGGGATGTTTGATCCACTTTTCAGTCACTGTATGGTGCATGCTTTTAGGCCTGATTTTCCCCCCTTTTTAAGAAAGAAAACCTTTAAAAATAGTTAACTGACCTAGTGCTCTCTGTCCAACTATCTTCATACTGCTTAAATTAATATAACTCATTCAAAACTGTTGTTGAATGGATGGGTTTTTAAGTCAGCAAGGATTCCGTTTTGGTAACTAAATGTTATTCCTATATGGTAGAATACCAGTAGAAGTAAAGTCAATAAACTCTAAAGGCAAATATATTAAAGAATTCTTATGCATCATGATTTTCCTCTTGCCATCGAGGGAAAAGATTGTATTTTACACAGGAACTGAGATGTTTCCCTTTCCGTGGTCCCGTGTGGATTTAACTAAAGCAGCAACTAAGAGAAACAGGAGTTTCATAAAGAAAGCCTTGTTGATAGAGTAGTTGTAAGCATATGTTCATAGCCTTTATTTTTCTTGTTCAGAACTTTATTATGGATCTTTAAGTTTCAAATGACTCTTGATACTTTGTATGTGTCTGACAGATTTTAGGTAAATAAACATAACTTATTATTTTGAGACAATACTTCAAATATATATTTTCAAGGGTGTGTTCTTTGTTTGACCACATATGACTCCTATAAATCTATAAACTAACTATTTTAAACCAGGTTATCAGATTGTAAATAGGGTAAGATGGAGCTAGAGGGTGAAATAAATACTTTTTCTAGTTAACAGTTGTAGTTCTAACAAATTGCCCATGCATGAAACAGGTATAAATTATGAATTGGTTGTTCAAGGTTTTCATCGTGGTTGGAGTTAAAACAGTTAGCCACAAAAACTTAAGATGTTGTGTTCATTTGCTATATCAGGGGCTATATTTATATTTGCAGAAAAGTAAGAATCTTCGACAGCTATCTTTTGAACAGCATGATGTGTTTTTCATCTACGTATTCCATCAAGAGCAGAAATTGATTGAGGAAAATGTTAGTTTTCTAACACTTAGTTTACCAAGTTCTATCTACAAAGATAAAATTCTTACTTGGCTGGGATTCTGCCTGTTATGTTTTTAATATCTCTTGAACTCCAGTGGTGGAATTTTTATAGCACTGCACATGTGAACATCTTGGTGGTACATGTAACTTTCCATAAAGTAAGGCATTCATTGATCTGGAAGAAAAACTTTAAGTAACCTCTCTTCTTTGCAGGTAACGTTCTCCTTTGGCAAACAATTTGTATTAAACTCACAGTGTCCTCAACACTAAGACTGATTGGTATAGCCAGTACAGTGTGTTATATGCCACAGTGCTTGAACCATTGTGTGTGTTGGTGAATTATTTTCACAAGCCATTGATTCAAAAGGCTTCATTGATTCTGAAACTTTGAAGGCTTAGAAAAGACCCTCAATCCACCAGGAAGAGTGAGCCTTATGGGCACAGTTTGCAGTGCTGCTGCCTGCAGCGTTGGACGGATATCCAGATATAAGAATCATAGCTCTCTCTTTGCTGTAATTTATTATGTCCACATTTTGCTGGGTCTAGTAGCAAAATTAATAATATCAGTCCTTTTCTTCTTTTTCTTTTCTTTTTTTTTTTTTTGCACATTTAAAAGGTTAAGATTTCAGAGAGCCATGCCTTAAGCTGTATTCCTTCTGTTTTGAACTGGTAGTATCTCCATTTGCATATGACACCATGAATTTCTTTGATTTATTATTTTAGTCAAGGAACAAGAAAAACATTCAAATCCTACTGTAGGTTCTGACAAAGAAAATTACTGATTTCTTACATCTGAAAAACCAAGTACTCATAGTCTGGCTGATTCAGATTTGTCTAACTCCAAAGGTGTTAGACTGCTCCTTATTCACGCTTCATTTGAGATTCCAACCATTTAAAGAATGTTATCCAACTGGTATATACAATCCATTTATTTTATTGCACATACTTTGTTATTTAATGCCACCCAGAGTTTTCAAGGTGGCTTAGATTAAGTAAAAGGGCAGAGTCAACTATTAACATCTACAACTTAAACCAGACCTGATACAGTAAAGGGGAAAATATTAATCACAAGATGCCTGTGTGGCAACAGTGGAACTTGCTCTTGCATGGTAAAACAAATCCTGCAGGCTTGATAGAGCTTGCTCTTGGTCTGACTCCTTGGAATACCTTAAGCAGCAATCGGCCTTCTGGTACTGCTGCACTGAGAAAGGTGGTGGATGGTGGTGCCCAGACCCAGACCCAGCGATGGACAGGAGGCAGGGAGGGATGATGCCCTGTGAGAGAAGATCTAACAGGGGGAGGGGCACAGCCTTGGGAGTAAGTTACACTTAGACCTGAGGCAGTGCAGAAAGGGCAGCTTTGAATGGTATCAGCTGCAGAGACTCACAGGGCCAGAGCTAAAAACAGCCTGATTTTTCATTTGTAGCTGTACTGCCTGTGCCTCAAAGAGATGTTTTGCATGGCTTAAGGCAATGCTGAAAGCAGAGAGGGTGAGGACATGAATTAAGTCCCTTCTCCATCTGAGTCAACGTTCTCTGCCTGTCATCTGCTTCATGTACAATATGTTTCAGTACAAAGAACCCAGCTAGAGTCTGTTGTTCCACAAAGAAGAAAGCTAAGCTTTTCACCATCAGATCAACATTTCCTGAGGAGTTGCCAATGTCTCCTGAGCAGAGTTATGATCTTTCTGCCATAAATAATGCCATTACTGATCTTAAAGTTGCCCTGGACAAGTGTCCTCCCTCCTGACAAGTGACATTTCAAGCAGGAATATAAGCATTTTGGACAAGGACAGTGTGTGCTACAAAGCACATTCTCGGTGTTCTGCGAATAATAATCTCTGAATTACTTGTGATGATAATTTTGGGGGATTTCATAATGTCTCAGTACATATGCTAGATTTCTGGATTTTGACCAAGACGGTGTTATAAATTATAAACATCAGTAACATTGCAATCCACTGTAGCTAACTACTGTCTTGCACGCAGATTTGTTTGTGCACTTGTATTGCACCCAGACATAAACAAAATTTAGATTTCTCTTGAAAACACTTGGTGTTTTGGTAACTAACTAAATAAATAAACATATAATCTTTCAGGCACTGGCAGAACAGCATCTAGTTCTCATTACCCTCTTTGTTTCTCTCCACCCTTTGGCTCTCACCATAATTGAAGACAACTGCTCTGGCCACTCAGCTAAGCATCTGCAAGATGAAGTTATACATCTTCCAGATGTGGCACCCAGTTGCCAGCACTTTTCTTACCCTTTGGTTTGCTTTGGGCTTCTGCTTTGGCCTCGGAGCTGTCTACCTGTCTCCAAGTCTGCTGCTGATGCTCTTTTAGCCATGGTGCATAGTACGGCATTCCTGTGTTGCTCTCTGTCATACTATGGAAAAGAATGGGGAATGCTGGGAGAGACAATTACATGGAGGTAACAATAAGATCATTTGATTTGCAAACATATTGAGAATAATCTATTATTTCAGACCTCATGTTCAGCTTTTTTCTGTGACAGAGATGCAAGCAGAGGGAGCACTCTCTGCCATCGTGCCATGGGTCTGAGTACCTGCATATTGCTGTAACAGCAGCAGTTGATTTTCTATTTTAAGTAGAATGGTGTTACCAGAAAATTGTTATTGTTAACACTTGCATAGAGCAGATTAGCTCTTTTAAGTGGCTTCATGCCATTAAGTAGGAATGTAACCACAATATAGCAGTTTGTCCACAGAGTGGAAAAATAGCCCTTCAAACCCCTGTCACCAGTTCCACATTAGAGCTAAATTATTGTAGCAGATCGAAATGACAAGACTTACATTTTCAAATCAGCATGTAAACAAGTCATGTGCCCAGACTGGCATGGGACAGGAATCCTAATATGGAATCCTAATATGCCTTGGGATTTGTACACACACACAAACAAATTTAAAAATAGCCAGGCAAAGAATACGTAATGTAAGACTGAAGAGTTGAGTTTAATATTCTTATGCCAGTACTGTGTGAGGAGACCTAAGCAGACTTTCAGTATCCAGTGTTTTCTCTCATAAGTAGTACCAGGACAGCTCACCACAAATGCCCAAGGAAACCTATTACGGCATGTATATATTGAGTGTGCCTAGCCTAGAATATTTGTACATAAATATACTGTAGAGCAGAGGCCTCTTAATTGACTTTTTTAGCTTTATAGTTACAATGCAGGAGACTAGACAGCCTGCATTCATTGGACAGGTTCCCTTCTGTCTCAGCAGTTGGAGCGTGAGATGTCATTTTATCCTGGACTGCAGCAGAGCAATTAATACATTGAAACATTTCTTGCTGTTCTCCGTTTCAGGTGATGTATGCAGTAGGGTTGTTTAATGAACATCTCGTTAGGGGATTGTTACGTGCAGGCAGATGCATTGTGTTCTCCCACGTGCTCGGTGAGGGAAGCAGAGAAGCCCCAGCGAGGCGGAGGGCGGCTGGGCTCTGTCAGGCTGTGCCCAGCTGAGGTCACTGTACCCTACTACACGCTTGGGAAGGTTTCTTCTTGACTAGCAACTTCAGGCTTTGTAAAATTATTCTATTTTGCCAGCTATGAATAGAACCTGTTTGAGTGGTGGAGATCTGGCTGTCCTGGAGCACTGGGTGTGTGGTGGGGCACAGTGACGGCTGAGGCTGGATGAGGAGCTGAGCCAGGCTCAGCTGCAATGGGTGTAGCAGTTATTTGGGCTGCAAGGCCAGTGCTGGGGCTTGCTGCATGGCAGTCTCAAATATTAATTAGTGTCTTACAGGTAGTTTCAGAACTGTACTGTCTTATTTCCACTCCTGTTTCACAGAATAGTTTTATGTATCTGAAACTTTGGTAATTGGCCAAGTTGAAAGCTCACGTTAATGTGAAATCCATATATTTCTCAATGTAAAGATTGTGTTTTAATAGTTCACTAACATCAGGCTGTCTGATATCATCATACTTTATTGTTATAGTACCTGAATTTCAAATATGATGACTCTGTGAAGTTACTGTTTGTGTGATTTAGTAGACAACTATGAGTAGAGGATGGGAACTGCATCAATCTGTATCTAAGCACAGATGAAGTACTGACCCTGATCCAAAGGTCTTTCAGCTGAGCAAATTCAAGACTTGTACTCAGCTGCTCAAACCCAGCTTATGTCTCATATTTACACTTCTTTCTTTATTTTTCCCCACCCCCCTTCTATTTTGGGTAAAGCTGCACAGAAAGTTTTTGCTATTGATTAAGTGTACATGCATATTTTCACTTCCAGCCCAATTGCTGCCGGTGTTGCAATGCACCTAATAATAATTTTTTTTAAAGTTGATTTGTGTTAAAAAAAAATTAAAATTCTCTTCCCCGCCCCTGACCCAAACCATATAAAATGTCATGGGATGGCTTTTCCAATAACATCTTGAACTTGTAGTTCTGGAGTGTTGTCTCTGAGCCATTAATGAAACCCATATTGCATGGATGGCCTTGAAGTAATGGAGGAAGGAAAAAGCAGCTGTATTTGTTATCCTGTGGCTCTGTGTTTTTCATTATGTTCTCTCTTATTTTTGTTTTGGGGTGTTTTCTGGAGCAACTTCCCTGGGAATGGGCTGCTGCAGAGACCAGGTTGAATGCCTATTGCTGGCTCTCCAAGGGGTGCCAGATGTGACACTGCAACCTGCTAAGCAAAGCACCAAAGTGCTCGTAAAGGAGGAGCAGCTTTTACTGTGGGCAAAAGCTCTGGCACAAGTATTTGACTGAATGACTGTGAGTATTGCTACTGAAAAACCAACCCAACCAGCAAGATACTGCCAGAGTTAGCCTAACGATTCCAACACTTTACATAGCTGATGACCAGGACAGGTTTATTCCCTCTCAAAATAACACATTGGAATAATATTAGCTAACTGTCTGTAGCCCGGCTGGAGCGTCTCTTTCCAGACACATAATTGGTACTGTCACCTCTCATGCTGTATGGTATGCAAAGCTGATGCCTATGAATTTTGCCCATATGTTTTTTAAGTGCACTGGGCGCAGTCAGCCTTGAATTCTGAACAAATAGTGATGGCTCAATTAATAACGGACTGAAAAGGCACAAAATTAAAGCATGTTAGAGTGCATGCATTAGCAAGATGGTTTTTCAACAAGCTGTCAGACAGCATATCTAAGAAAAGTAAAGCTACTCTGGTGCAGGCAAAGAGCTTCCACCTAGATAACCAAAGCACAACCCATCCTTGATCGGGTTTGCAAAACTGGATTCACTTTGCTCTTTCCTTACTTCTTGCAATCAGTGTCTGTCTATAGACATTGTGGTGAAGTAGAGGGTTAAAGCTCACACAGACTAAAGACTGCCAGAGAAGGCTTTAATCCCAATCAGCTCTCTACATCATACAAACAAATCTTCCCCCTAACGAAAGACTACAAAACTGAAATAAAATTGTTAGACACTGGCTATATTTTTAAAGGATCAAAATAATATAGGCACATCACTGCTTGGTTTTTGGCTCTCTAGTAACTAATTTCTCCCAAACTATATCTGCACATTGGTAATGCAAAATGTTTTACTTCACATTAGAGTGTTTATTTATGCAGCTTCATTTCCAATAAAAGCTATGCTTTACAGTGCATTATGCAGAATGACAGCGGTGCACTGAATTGCAAGGTCACGCTATAGATCATACTCACTCTGCCAAACACCCAGCAAGGAATTTTGGAGTAAGCTGTAATAAGGGTCTGAGCAGTGAGCAGAGCCAGAAACAATACAGGTTAGAAAAATGTTTGGTTTATTTAGTGAAAGAAGAAAGAGTTTGACTTATTAGGGAGGATTTTCCTACCGTATTCATTCTGGGTCCAGGTCCTGGAAAGAAAGTTTGGGATGGAACTTCCTGTAGTTGACCCTAATCTGTCCTCAGAGCCTCATGCGTCTTCCACTAAACTGAGGTGTATGGGGTGTGTTTGAAGATCTAACCAGCAGTTTATGCTCTGAACTGTTATATTACCAGACCCTCTCCACTTTCCATTTCTAATGTGAGGCTACATGTCTGGTGAAAGGTGAAGTGTCATCCTCCACACACAGATTAGGTGTGTGCCACTGTGCAGCTGAAAGCAGTGGGTCTAAATAGTAAAAATGCCTTATTCCAGATGTTTGCAGAAGTAATTTTTCCTCCAGAAGAAAAATTTGCCCTAGGACAGAGAGGGTGACAGAAGTAACAATGCACAGTGCAATCACTGTATGGGTTTGTGCATTTTCTGTCTGTGGAAAATCATTTGAAGATAACAGCTGTCTAGAGGGCCAAGAAGTGCCAAAGCCAATGTGGCAACTAATTTCTCTTTAGGAAGAATACAGTTTTCAGGTCCTGTTTCAGATGTGGGACAAGAGAAGCAGCACCAGTTATGAAAGCAGAGGGCCACAAGAGGAGTTATTTTCACACCCACACAAAACATGAGAGGAAAAAAATTCAGTATGTCAGGCTGTTCTCCAGATGTTGTTGGTGAGCTGTACCAAAAGCATTGAGCATGCCTATAGCAAACTGCCTGAGCAACAACACGTGGTAATCCCCAACAGACACAGCTGGTTATTTTTAGGGGGAATATAACTTGGTGTGGTTGTACTGCCTGAGGGGACACATTTTGGACAACACAGAAGTGTTGGTGTGATTTTAGAAATCTTTCTTTTGACTTGTGTTTTAACAGGTTATTTTCTGCAGAAGAAAGAAACTTGTGAAGAAGTGAGGAACATCCTTGGTACAGACCCTTATTTACCTATTTATTGATGTATTTAGATGCACAGAAAGCACAGGAAACTAATTTGTAGCAATGAAACAAATCGACAGCAGAAGATATCTCTAAGTCTCTTGCTGACTTTGAGACGTTGAGTCTGCTCCTTCAGACATACTATGTAGGGCTCTCACAGCACTGATTCTTTGACCAGAAATTCAGTTTGGTATTGCCTCTTTGTCTCTGTCAGGAAATCACATTCCTCTGGGTGGTTTTCATCATCAGGTGCCATTGTAACATGGAATTGATGGCCCCAGGGCCCTTGCACAACTGTTGACAGCAAAAATCACTAGTCTGAATTCCTCATCCAGGGAACTTAGTATCTGCACTTAATGCAAGTGTTCCTGATGTATTTGCCTGACTATTGTCATCATTTTTAGATGAATCAAAGTCAGCCAAGAGTGAAAAATGGAAAACTGGGATAGAGACAACCAAACCAGGGTATTAAGTGGTTTGTGATGGAAGTCTGTAACCATAAAGAAGTGGTGGACACAGGTTTCTTTACATGGGTGCATAAAGGAGCTAAGTGGCGCTGTGCTTGATCCAGCGTAATGATGGCTTTTTCACTCTGAATTTCAACAATCACAAGAAGTGGTGATATCAGTGTCCCAAAGTGAGGGGCTTTCATAAAAGTATGTTCTACCTCACCCTTTCTTACTATTGTAGATCTTCACACAGGCTGCACATTACATCTGTATGCTTCTGAACACGGCAGAAGTTCCAGGGTGTTACACCAGGTAAGTTTCTCATTCTCCCTAGTCAATACACATCTCCACTCCTCTTGCACTGCAGTGCTTGTCTTCTGTTCAGAGCCCTTCAGTCTCATCATACAGAAGGGTTGTGTTTATACCCAGCTTAAGGGAACTTCACAGTGCTATTGCTTTTATGGTGAGCATTGCTGCCAAAAGTCTGGTTCGAAGTTTATTGACAGCTCTTCAAGGAACCTGTCATGTTAGTTGTTCTTGTTTCAGCCTGCCAGATGACTGAGGATTAGAATATCAGGTAAGATAAGTCATACCTTCGCAGTTAAACCCAGTCATGCTCTGGCAGATCATCACTGTGTCCACCAAGATTTTACATGAAATAACATTTATGGCTTAACACACTGAAGATATTATCCGTGCTGATTGGCAATACAAAAAGCTATTAAGAAAGGGCAACCACTGTGCAGAGCTGGTGTCTCAGAGCCATGTTGCAAAATTAGCTGCATTTCTTCCCTGGACCAGTCAGGCTGTAACATTGTCTCCCTCTGCGCTCAGCTCTGGTGAGGCCCCAGCTTGAGTCCTGTGTCCAGTTCTGGGCTCCTCTGCAAGAAAGAGATTGGAATGCTGGAGCATTCCAGAGATGGGCAACGGAGCTGGTGAAGGGTCTAGAGAGTGAGTCCTATGAGGAACAGCTGAAATAGCTGGGAGTGTTTATTCTGGAGAAAAGGATGTTCAAGGAAGACCTTGTCACTCTCCACAACTGCCTGAGAGGAGATTGTAGACAAGTGGGGGTTGGCCTCTTCCCCCAGGCAACCAATGACAGGACAAGAGGACATGGCCCCATGTTGTGCCAGGGAAAGTTCAGGTTAAACATCAGGAAGAATTTCTTCACTGAAAGGGTGGTTAGATGTTGGAATGGGCTGCCCAGGGAAGTGATGAAGTTACCATTCTTGGAGGTATTCAAGAAACATGGATGTGTCATTCAGTGCTTTGGTTTAGTAGACATGGTAGTGTTTGGTCATAGGTTGGGCTTGATGATCTTGGAGGTCTTTCCCAACCTAAATGAGTCTATGATTTTATGGTCAGTGCCCATCTACTCTGACCATTCCAGTGCTGAGCTATTATTTTGTGACCTACAGAAATTAAGGCTGATGTTAGGTGCAGCTGGATCCTGCTCTGATTTCAAAAGCAGTTGAAAAGCTATTGTTGATGGGCTTGCTGGTGTGTACAAGGCAGTGTCGGAGCTTTAATGCTTCACTGAGACCTGTGCTCCTGTACAATGTGTAAAGCTAAGGCAGTTATCATAGTGTGTTAACAGTCTGTGTACTGGGTAGGGATGGGTGGCTTTTGCTACTAGAAGTTTCCTTTAGAGGAAGAGTTTCTCTGGGCAGATTCATGTTTAAGTCAGTGGCTACTGCTGTAATTTCATTAATTCCTAGTAAGTGAAGAAGAAGTGGATCTGACTGAAACTGAATAGATTGCTTTTATTGCATTCTTCTTTTATTAAAGCTCTTACTTCCTTCATGCTATTCTGATGGTGTAGTTTAGGTTTTTATATTGAATGACAGCAGAAGGGAGAAAAAAGAGGAAATGTTTATTTAATTCGTGCTATAGAATATAATGACAAGAGATTGTTTCCATACGTACTGTTTTTGTTGACCTTTTAACATTTGGAAATGTCAGGAAATACCATTACTGTAGGTCTATCCAGCTTTAATGCTACAATAACTTTATAGCTATTCACAAGGGAAATTATTATACATTGCCTGAAACAGTGAAGGTGTATGCAAGCATACACACAGATCTCTCTTTCTCCGTTCCTGCCAAGTAGACCTCTGTGGTTGCATGCAGTCTCTGTTAAAAATGCAATTTTTGTGTCCTTGCAATTTTGACTTTACCAGACTTACTGAGACAGCAAAGAGGCATGTTTCTGGGAAGTTTAAAGAAGCTTAAAATAATATATGATGCATTTTGAATTACTGTGATTAGACATTTGCCAAAATTTCACAGGCTCTTCAAACACAGATATTAACCTTTACTGGCTTTAGGTTGTTTTCAGGTGGCCTGTTAAGATTCAGCAAAGTTGAAAAGCCGGTACTTGGATCTACGCATGTTGTCTTGCCTTTAGAACTGAGGGAGACATTCCAGTTGTGACTTTGATACTCAAATCCCAAGAAGATGGAAGCAATGCTGCTGAAGCAATGCTCTCCCTGGCTGTTTGAACAGTGCAGCACACACTTGTGTTGAGTTGCGTGTCATGGAACAGCCCTGGGTGCAGCGCACGGCAGGGCGCCGTTACCTTGGACAGCACCAGGCGAGCCGCTGATTTATGACTGTCCCCTTGTCGCCCACAGAAAGAGATCAACAGAGAGACCCAAAAGGAAGTGATTAACATCAAACACGTAGCTTGTCAGATTCTGTCCTAGAACCCGAACTTTCAGTGATTTGAGAAGGATGGGGATTTTGTCCTTTGACTAGGAAAAAAGAGCAAAGTAGCTGATGGGAATTGACTCTTTCCCCTCAAAATCTCAGCCAAGGGCTTCAAGTACTAAACAAAGGAAACTGAAAACAACAAACAGAAATATATATATTTAAAAATACTTTAAAGTGTTAAAATTAATACTGAGAATGGGCATAATTATTGCATGATTTACAGAACCAAACCAATAAAATGCTAAGGAATTACCTCTAAATTTATAATTAACTTTACTCTGTCTGCTAAGAAATATCCTGGACCTTCCACTGGCTGGGGGAGGAGGCTCTTCTGTCTTCAGAAGAATCATAGTCAGTTGTGGATCTGATTGATTTTACTTATCACATGTACAACTGAAAAGCAGTGATAACTCAAAACACTCAAATAGAAATGCCCTATACAAAAATTATAATCTGAACTTATGAGAAAGTACAGTCCCTGCCACTTCACAAGCTTAGTTTGGTATCTGAACAAAGCAATTTTGAAATACAGCAAATGAGTAGTAATTGTCAGGTGTGATTTATTACTTTGCAGAAGTTTGGAAATGAGAACTGTGAAGAATATGTACCCGAGAGTATCAAGAAATCTCTTCCATTGGCTGAGATCAAGCACACAGCTGAAGCTTGTATGTATTGTTCCAAAGAATACATTAAAAAAGATTTAGATCTTGACAGAATTTATTGAGGTTTATTTGTACATAGTATTTTAACTGCATATATATACTTAACTACATATGTATGTGTTTTCATAAATATAGTATCATTCACACAGAGTAATCTGACTACACTGTCTTCCTTTGCAATTCTTTTGTATGATATCTGTATTAATAAAAGCTACCTTCCAGATATGCTGACTAATAGGCTGAATTTGAGTGTATTGGTCATAATTTGCTAAATGTGTTTTAAAACTATTTTTAAAAACTTTGAATGGTAGTGGATTATCCTGATAATGGTTTAAATTGCTTTATTTTTATTCATTACATCCATTAGAGAAAAATCTAAATAAGCATTAGAAAGTGTCAAAATTAAAAAAATCTTTGGTGGTCTTAGTATTCATGCATATATACACATGCATGAATACCTATAGTGTGGATACTCACAAAAAGACACATATGGGATTCAGCTCTGTGCTTGATCTCAGCCAGTAGAAGAAATTTCTGCTCTATGTGGATAGCCAGTTTTCACAGTTGTTGTTTCCAAAATTTTGTGAAGTTGTAAACTATACCTGACAGTTTGGACTGCTGTAGTCATGCTGTCTCTAGGTTAGTAGCTTGCATGTGCTTTATTACTTTGGCTGCATAGTTATTTATGGTCTTTAAACACAAACTCAGACACTGTGATGTGTGTGAACACTAACAGACATGCTTCATTTAGAGGTGTAATATGCTTCCAAATGATTACATGTGATTGCTGGCAGTATCTGTTGTCTGACACCTTTCCCATCTACATATTAAAAAAGAACTTTCCATTATTTTTTGATCTGGTAGATTTCTGATGAGTGCAATTAAGCACAAAAATGGACTTTAATACACCTGATAATCAGCCTAGTGGTGACCTGCTTTGAGATAAGGTTTTGTACGGACTTTTCTGGTCAATTTTTCATCTGTGAAGGATGGAAGGTTTATTGGCCCAGGTTGCTGGTGCTAGTGCCTAAAGCAGAAACAGTCCTTCAGTGTGTTGGCCTGTTGAGAGTCCCCATGTGCTAGGACTGGAGTGATTCCCAGGGTGGGCCTCCTGCTGCAAGATGACCTAAAGGGAAGCTATATAAAATAATTGCTTGATGTAGATGTCTGGTATTCCCTGTGAAAGAAGCTAAAAGTTGGGGTAAGCCTCTGGAGCCCTCCCAATCAGACAGCAAGATTTGAAGTTGGGTCATTTATAACATAAGCCAGCTGAGATAACTGCTGGGCTAGAAAAGTTTAATCACAAGAAAGAAGACAAACCCTCCTTCTCCTCCTCTTTGGGGGCCAGTTGATGAACCTTTGCTTCCACATGTGCCCACGCTACCATGCAAATTCACAGCAGCTGCAGGAAAAGTTTAATCACAAGTTTTGTACAGTTTTTCTTGCTCCAAGTCAAGGGGCTCCTTTTTCCTTTGCAATCTGCTGAATGGAGCACTTGCTTAGGCTTTTGTACAGCCTTGGTAATAATTTTTGTAAAACTGTGTTCAATTTAAGTGGTGTAACTGTGAAGCCCTTAATTGCATAGAACAAGTACATATCAAACAACAGGTATATGGGTGAAATTGTCTAAATAGCAGTAGCCTTCAAAGGGTCACTAAAGCTAATATATTTGAGGTACTGAGGCCTTGGTTTTGCAAAAGTGTCAACAAAGTCTGCAGCTGGCTGTAGTGGCAGGGATGAAAGGTCAGCAATCCACAAGGAGGTATTGGTTGTTAAACATGAGGCTTACTCCCTCCTCACCTGCACTCTCTATGCTTGTGGAAAAGAGAAATCCTTCCTCTAGGGCAGAAGCTTTGGTCAGGACCTGAATGGTTCTCAGGCACAAGTGGTAAGTGCTAAGAGAGAAAAATGTGCATGATTTGATGCATACAGATTAGCAATGAGTGCAGTGTTGAAAATTCCTGGCTGTGGACTAGTGCAGCAAAGCATTTGGACAACATTTCCCTGAACTGACGTTTCTTAGTCTGGAAATCCAAACTGGTGATAACAATTAGTTGTTCCCTTTGCTTCTGTCCTTAATTAGGTATCGGGGGTGGGGAGCATGGGGGGGTGGGGTGTGGAGGAATAAATGAAAAACAATCAATCATTTTCAAACCTGTCAGAAGGTGAAGGTCAACCTAAATTTAAGCCATGACTTATGGTTGATTTGTATTTGATCTGAACCTCCACACATCCCTCAGACTTCAATACATCCTGGCAATCAGATATTCCAGGGCTGCGTTTTTCCCATTACTTGCCAGACAGCGGTGGGGTGGCTCCTTGCAGAAGGATTTAAGGAACAGAGAAAGACGAGAGGTCATCAGTGACCACTAAAGGATCAAAGACAGGGAAGCTGGGTGGTTTTATACAGTCTCCTATGGAAAATGATTTTATATTGCTCAAAGTTCCAAGTCTGGTGCAGTCCATTGTTACTGCTTTTCTAAATATCCTGACTTGTTCAGAAATGCAGTAAAAGGCTTTCATCCCAGCCCATTCAACTTAAAAAATGGAAAACAAAATCCTCTTAATCCCTCTTTGGATCAGCCTGCACAATGAAGTAGCCAAACTGGTAGTCACAGTATTGCTATGGTGCTCAGCCTGCTGTGATTCCTCCACCGCGTCCCTCTCAGATCACCAGTAGGATCAGTCATTCTCTATTAGGTTGGAAAAGCTCAGAAAATAAGAACAAGAAAAATGCTAAACGTGCTGTGGAATTTCATTCCACTTCTATAATGAGCTTAGCAAACCCTCAAGCAGAGAATACATAATTTTAAACAGATTTTTAAGTAGCTTTTTTGTCAACTCTCTTAGAAGAGAAGGAGAGCCAGATGATGATGCCTTTTTAGGAGCAGAAGTAGGGGCTTTCTGGGCTTGAGCCCCATGGTGCTGACTGCCCCGACTTCTCCTGTGGGGTTGGTCAGGGAGTTTTGGGGTGCTCCTGCTCTCACCTATAGTGCAATGGTGGCAACACAAGAACTCCTGGTATTTGGGCATGGAGGCAGCCAGCTGGGCCATGCAAAGGAACTGGCTCCTTTCCACTGGAGCACGACATTGCACAGCCATAATTGTAGTTTCAATAACTCCTACACCATCTCCAGCTTCATTTAATTCCCCCCTTAACTGGTTCCCTGCTTTGAAGGAGAAGAGGTAAAAAGAGCTTTTCTATTATGGGATTTATTTTGGACACCTTAAACAATGGATATAAAGGAAGAAGGAGGATTGCAACCCAAGACCATCACATCTTCTCTTTGTTCTTAATCTCGTTTGACTGGTAACTGCTCAACAGAGCAATAAGAAAAGCATTTGAAGAATCTCATCAATCCAGCACAGATTTTTAACATAGGCCAGTCCAATTAGACTATTATGGGTGGCCAAAATAAGATCCCCATGCTCTTGATAAGTCACATGAATGAAGTACTGGATGATCATGCTGTAGTGAGCAATTTGAAGCCAAATGCAAGAACATTTCTAGTCTCAGTTTCTGTCTAGAGAAGCAGACAACATGGAAAGGATCTGCTGCTCGATTTAAAAAAAAATAGAGCTAGAAATGAAACAGATGAAACCATTAGTTTAATTCACTTGAAAGCTTCTGCTTTGAGGAAAGCTATGGCATATTGTTCTGTACAAGGACATCAGATTAATCGCCTTTTCTCTCCTTCACCTTTTATAGTGATGCTGCACAAATGGTATCAAGCTGACAGAGAAAATTATAAATATACTGTGGCTGCAATTTAGCAGCATTAATCACACAAATTTAGTAGTTTTAGATGGTAGTAGGTCATCCATTAGCTGAAAAGTTGACAGTAGTAGCATAGAAGCCTGAGTTCAGGCCTCATCTTCCCCTTTCAGGCAATCTATTTCTTTCTCAGTGAAAACATCTGGTCATTTAAAAACTGTAATTTTCATACATTTTAGCTAACAGTGGAATGTTGAAAAGCTGTTCTGAAAAACATAGTTCTTTCCTGTGCCAAACCAGTTGGCCTAGAGTTAGCAAATGTTGTTATAAATCTTCCCTTTGCTTTTTCAACAGCTCTAAAACTGCAGAATTAAATGCTTCATAAAGACTAGCCAGTGGACATGAGTTAGTATGCTGAAGAAGCTGGGCATACAAAGCCCCCAAGACCTTTTGAATGCTGCCCCAGTCACCCACAGTAAACACAAGCTGCCTCCCAACCCCAAGGAGACAGAAGATCCTTTTGCTTTATTTCCTTCCCCTTAAGCATTGCTTGGAATAAGCCTCTGACTATAGTTGCACTGAGTAGGCTCAGAAAGAAACTAACATCAGAAAACCTGCCTTCTGTCACATGTATCCACTCTTCCTTTAGTGTGTGTCCCTGGAGGTTGTCTTTCCCACTGCTTGTCTTCCAAATTTTACCCCAGCCTTGTGTATAGAGTCATAAGCAGTAGGTTGAGGGGTTTGCCACTCCACATCTCATTTATTTGCCTAAAAGAAGAAAAAATCCAGAGAGAAATAGCAGCACAGCAATTTTTACCAACATGAAAGAATTAGCAATATGAAGTGGCAAGATAATTTTTAACCTTTCCACAGAAAATTTCATGCAGAAGGAACTGAGAACATCAGAGGTCTGTCAGCTGGTGTGCTGCTGTGTCCCACCACACAACAACCAAAGAGAGTGGGAATGGCAAACCCAACTTCTTCCTCCTCCAACAGATGCG
Source organism: Dasyornis broadbenti (assembly GCA_013397935.1). Taxonomy (NCBI): domain Eukaryota; kingdom Metazoa; phylum Chordata; class Aves; order Passeriformes; family Dasyornithidae; genus Dasyornis; species Dasyornis broadbenti. The sequence goes on from VZRN01005618.1 coordinate 651,567, forward strand.
TAATTATATATGTCAAATACAAGGAGAGGGGATTCTGGAAGTGCTCTACCCCCATGGATCCTATTAGTGTGTGCTGCACACAGACCTGCTTTGGTTGGAAACTGTGTTCTACATTAGGCATAACAGTGTAAAATCCCACCTCCTCTCCCCATACAATCCTCCTGGCTTCCGCTCTGGAGGCTGGTGCAGCAGGGATGCCATCCCATATGCTGTGAAGGGTGCATGGATCTGTGTTGCCATTGCTATTGCTATGGCTCAATGGTGAAACAGGGAAACAAGATGACCCATTCAAACAGTGCAGGGTTCTTGGTTTGCTGAAAATTCAAGAATTTTTGAAACTCTAGGTCTGAGCCAAAACAATTTTTTAAATTATCATTCCGGTTTTGTGGTCCTGACAAGGACAGCAGGAATGGAATGTTCTCCGCTACTGAGTCCTGATGTGCTAACAGTGCTCACCCAAAGCAGCAGCCCTGGGACAAAGCAAGAGGGAAATACTGACTGCATGGGGTATCTTCTCAGAGCCATGACAAAATTTCTGGTCAGAGGCTGGCAGCTGTACTTCAGAAAAGCCCAGCAGGCCATAATGGTTGCTAAACATATGGAGGAGCAAAATTCAAATTGCTTGTCATTGTGGCAAATCCCAAACAAGTACTTGGCTGCCAGAAATGCTGGGGTTCTCTCTCTCTCATGCTCATCATCTGCAATTAAAGCTGTTCTGCTTTGTGTTAGGATTAACCAGAGTAAAGATTAAAACCCAAGTGCTAAGCTGCAAGCTGAGTGTCTCTGTGGATCTGTTCACAAGAGGCACTAGCCAACAAACAGCTGTTCTCTTGCTCAGTAGAAGGAGGCAAAGACTTCAAAATCCTTCATTTGACAAAAGAGGGACTTCAATATGTGTTTTCCTCAGAGTAGGTAAACAGCCTCAAAATTGGTGTTCTGGATCAGAGATCTTGCAGGCTCATTTTTTCTGTTTCTACAGAAAATGTGAAATAACCATCTTTTTCTCCTGAGAGACATTTTTAGATCATCCTTAAGTAATAGATACTGGTAACCTGAGCAGGACTTTTTGGTGTCACAGAAGACAGGAACCAGTCATACATTATATTAGGAAGAAGAATCATGCAGAAAAGTTATCTTTGGCCCCTTCTGCCAGTCCTTAATGCGACATCTAGCAGCCTGGTACCTAAGCCACTGGCCTGGGGTGCTCAACACACAACAGTGATACAGCCTTTGAAGAAAACAGCACCAGCAACAAAAATTGCCTGTTTTTTAACCCTGATATTATGATTTGCTTTCAGGCAGATTCCCTCAGCTCAGCCAAGGCCTTCTGCAGTCTTAAAGCTATGAAACAGACAGATAATACCCACCCTTGGCAGAACCAAGAAATAAAGGTACAAAAAGAAAGGTGTGAATCCCAGCTGTTGGCTGGACAAACTTTCAGGCTCACGTTTCAATAGCGTCCATGTGGAAAAACACTTCTTATTTCCAAGTCCTTCAGCCAGTCATGGTTAAATTGCAAACTAGCTCCTTATGAGCCAATGCCTCCTGTCATGTGCTGTCCAGGAATGTGGAAGCCCATTCAATTTCTAATGGAAATGAATCAAGCAATGCTTTTTTGCCTTCTTCCAGTCCAGAACTCACAATGCACTGATAATGATATGGGAGAAGGGCTTCTCACCCTTCATTTCTTCTCAGCCTAAGTCTATGAAGCCTTTATGCCTGTACAAAGCAGTACAAAATGGTATTTTGCTGGCATGGTGGTGTTTTATACTAAAACTACACAGATATATGGTGACTTTGCAAGCTGTAAGTTAGATGGGAACCAGAACTTTGGTTACCTAAACACCACTTCCAGATCCTAGAAACAGACTGCCACTTTGCAGATCTGACCATGCAGATGAGGGACAGGTAGCTGTAAGACATCTATTATCCAGTCTGCCCCCCAGCACGCTCCAACCCCTCCACTCTGAAGGGTGGTGTTCAAGGCAGTAGCAAAGTTATTTCTATACCACAAACAGATCTAGCTTTGGTTTTAGCTTGCCACAATTTTAATTCCCTTCTATCTGAAAGGAATAGTTATCCTGTTCTTTTGCACTGCTGGGCTTTCTGCCTGGGCATGTTTTCCTAAAATATGATGACACTGAGGCTGATAGTTATTTTTTAAGAAAAAGTGTTTTGCTGCTCAGCCATCTCACCTTTGCCTTTGCCAGCAGCAGCCACCAAGGCTTCCCTTCCTTTTCCACACCCTGCTCTTCTCTTAGAATTAAGATCTCTGCATGCTTTGTAGCCAGAGGACCTGTATTGAATTTTAGAAGCTGTATTTGGGAAGCATGGATTTCTTTCCCCCTTCTTCCCCAGTGGCTGTAACCAGCAGCCCATTTACAGCGCTGTCTGTGCTGGAAGAGCCGTGCTGCGCTCACCCCTTCTGGGCTGGGACTGGGGTTTCCTGGCCGGCACTCAGGGCTGGCAATCACACAGGCTGCAACTGGAAGAGCCAAGGAGCAAAAATTTAGAAAGCTACTTAACAAAGAGGTTGCATATGTGCGGCTCAACCTGAGGAATGAACAATTACTTTCCTGACTGGTCTGAAAGGAGACTGTTTTATTTCAGTATCAGAAAAGAGATTCTGGCGTTCTCCCCAAATACGGGCAGAACAATCCTTCATTAGTGACGCTGTGTGGAGACTTGCATTGGCGTTGGAGTAAGCTCAGCTCCTTCAGCTTCTTGAACACGTCCCTGATCACTGTAGTTTTCTCTTCACGCTGTGCATGAGCATGTAATGGCTCTTACTGTTGGTGAGACAGAGCAGGGGAAGAGGGGAGCCCTTGCTCGCATCCCAGCACTGTCAGTCAAGATGATCCAGGGAGGGTGGTCTCATGTGTTGCCAGGGAGTTGTTGTCACTCCTTTCTCCCACTTTTTCAGCCATGGCTCTTCAGTTTGGCCCTCCACACAGTGCAAAACAGAAAACTTTCCCTACCCAGATGGTCAGAGGGCACAAAACAAAATCTATCGAACTCAAGGGAAGGAAGTGAAATTCCTTTCTTTCATTACATTTAAGCTTGTCACTTTCAGAGGTGCTGCTGCTTCTCCCCTCCCAGCTTTCTCTGCTGCTCCTCAGGACATCTTCTCACCTAGAGCAGGACACACAAGTGAAAGTGGCCTTAAATCCCAGCCAGACCTTAGCATGAGCTAAGGAGGTGAGGTACATCCTCCACCTCTGAACCCCTTGCAGCAGAGAGCATCTGTTACATGGCTAATGTCCTGTGATGGGGTCTTGTTTATGGCCAAAGCTCCAAGAGATACTACTGTAACACATCAGTGAGAAGGGGCCTGTGGTGACTGCGAAAAAATTTGTAAGGATATAACCTCTGAAAGAGGTATTAGAAGAGGTGGAAAGAGTAAAGAAAGGACTGGAGGCTGAAGGGAAAGAGACAGATGAAGTCGTGTATTCAGAAAGGGCTGGAGTCCTTGCAATGAGCTCAGATTTCTAACAAGGCATTCTGTGCAAACTGTTTACAAAGGCCCGAAGTTTAAATTACGGTGATGTCAGCAACCATTAAAGTTTGCTGCACTGGAAGTATTTTATGCTTGTCAAAATTTACCTTCTGCTCTAATACACTTGAAAGAATTATAAGAATAAATATAAAAGATACCTTTATTATTTTTCTTTTATTACCCTGCTTTCCCTCTCTCAAAAAAAAAAAAAAGAAAAAGAAAAAAAAGGGAAAGAGAGAAAAAAGTATCAAAAAGGCCTGCACAGAAGTTCAGTTTCATAATTATGCTTTCACCGACAAATCAACATTTACTGTAGTAATTAGGCCAGGATATGCCGTCCAAAGTCTTATCTCCATGCATTCTATGGGGATCTGACCTTTTTTCCTTACAATGATTTCTAAACATTCCCCAAATGCAGTCAGATGCTGTAGAGAGTGACTGTATGGAAAAAAAAAACCAAACTAAAGAACTAGGTAACTCTCTCAGCAGTTGTTCCATAGCCTACACAGTGTTATACAAAAAGAAAGATGAGTAAACAAGCATTTAGGAACAAGTAGTATTTGCACTGTAATAAAAAAGGTACTTAATGCCCTCCCAACCCCCTTCTAGCTTGAAGAAATTGTTAATTCTCTGTGCTGAATGGAATTAAGCAAAAACTGTAATTTTGATGTTGTTTTCTTCAGGCAGGATTACCCACCAGAGGATTTAATTGATATTTGAGCCTTACTGGGGAGAGGCTGAAGGACTCACCCTGCAGCACAGTGTTTTCATTAGATCAATATAGTGGGGTCACTGTTGCTCAAGGTTTAATTTTATTCCACTTAAAACGGCTTGGGCAGGAAACTTAAGGTCTGGTCTTACTGCTGTTTCCAAAAGGCAGAACTCAATTTGCCATCTGGGGTTACTCCCAAACTGTACAGCAGCACAGTTAGACTTGGAGCCCCTTTGTAAAGGAAACACAGAGATGCTTTTCGATACTGGTTCTCAGGTAGTTGGCCTGTCCCACGTAACAAAAGCAGTATTTTACTTCAATTGACTTGTCCTCCTTTCGTAGAGCTCAAAAATAAACCTTCAGTGCAACTGGGTCTTCCCCAGGTAGCAAACAAGCCTTTCCAAAAACAAACGTTTGTAATTATCCTCAGCTGCCACTGGATGTCAGTGATTGCTGGACTTTAGCAGTGAATTTGGTTAAAAAAAAAAAAAGGGGCAGCATTTTCAGACCTTCCTGAGCCAAACAGGATCAGAACCAGGAGGCAGTGCAAGAACAACCAAATGATGGGGCAGCCAAGCTGGGGATCACAGGGGCTGTTTTTTTCTCAGACTGCATTCTTGCCTTTGCACCTACACATACTTGTGGGCACTCATTTGTAAAAATATATTTTATGACAAATTAGAGACTGGTGAAAAAGAGGTTCTCTTTGAGCTGATAGACACATTAGAATTCAACATTCTCCATTTGATCTTCTCCGTTCCAAGCTCATGAAAGCTTTTCAGAAGTCATAATCTCAAACCATGGCATTGGCAGATAGAAACAAGCAACCCACCAAGAAAGGAAAGTCCATTTGCTCATGATGAGTGACCCCCTAGAGCAGAGGAAAGGGAGACAGGAGGCACAAGAGGGCAATACCAAGGCTTAGACAGACACCCCCGGATTTTTGCAGGCATACACAGCAAAGGTATGTGGTAGCTTGTGTGTGCTAGATGCAGTCAGTGTTGATGATTCCAGACTAAATAGATCTGTTCCTACTCATGAGCTGGTCACAGAAGCAATACTCTCCACTATGCTGTGCTTTATGGGCATGCTGGATGCATTGCCTATAGACTGCTAAGTCTGTAACCGGGGGAAAAAGAGAAATGGAAACACTTGAATACCAATCTGTTAACATGCTATAGCAGCATTCAAGAGTGGGTAGGAGACCTGTAGAAGCAAACTGTATGACAGAAAGAAGGGAAGAAAGGTTGACATGCTCCATTTGTTCTGCTTCCATAGTTAAAACGTGAGGAATGTACACAAGGCATGAATGATAAAGCAAATAACTGCATAAGGCAGTTGCAGTGAGCAGCTTCCCATTGGTGTGGGGAGCTCTGAAGAGGCTGTCAGACAGTCCAGGCAGAGGAACTGCATGGAACTCTGCATTTGGCACATAGTTTTTGAGGTATTTTTTGTCCCCCAGGGAAGGTGCAGGCTGCCAGGACTGGTTGGGACACTTTGCTGGGAGAAGGGCACGTGGTTTCCCACCTGTCTGTTACAAGGATCTTCCAGGGACAGGACCTGACCCTTCTCCCAGAGCTACTCACTGTCTTGTGCTCCCATTGCCTTCTGGCTTTCTGCATCTCTCATTCACAGATCCCCTCTGTGTCTTTCTCTCTCAAGAAATGCTCCATTTCAGCAGAAGAAACTGAGCTACCCTCCCAGCAGGGTGACCACGCAGCGCTCTTGCTGGTCCTGCATTCTCACAGGAGAGAATGCCACAGCATTGAAACCTGGTCCTCCAGCACCCAGCAAAATGCTCTAACCACTGGACTAGGTGAAAGTATCAAGGGGAATATTGCTGGATATGTTTTAAGGAAAGAACTTTCCATGATTTTGTGCTGAAGCATTATCTGGTGTGCACGTATGAGAGCAAACTGGATCCTCTGGGAACTTAGAAAAAACTCAGGCCTGGGCTCCCAAATGGTTTTAGGTATCAGTTAGGACTGACCTAAGTTGTTTCCTTGGGGTACTGAAAAAACAAATGGGGGCTGAAGAGGAGATTTAGGCACTATGAGTGTCTCTTAATAAGGGATTTTTTTCACGATAATCTGTTTTAGACTTAGCTATTTAAAACTTCCTTGGCTTTAGATTTTAAAATAATAAGGAATCCACCACAGCTTTAGATAAATTTCAGTGAAAAAATACCCAGACATTTAAAAGGAAGTATATTTTAGTACCTTAAATACACCTTCAGCAAATATCAGCAGATTTCATGGTGACTGGGTAGAAGAAGAAAATGGTTTCATAGCAGCAGCATAGAAGATACCACTGATACCAGGCTGCTGTCAGCCTGCCTTTATAATTTAGGGCATTTGATAGACCTAGGAGATAAATTGATAAATCCACAAGGACCTAGTCAGAGTATTTCACTGTCCTTTACATAAGCTGAAGACAGTGCACACCAAGGACCATGACTAGTACGGCAATACAGTAGGTACCAGATGCCAGCTGTCATTGAGAAGGTGATGGAGGGATCCTGTGACAAGTGCCAGGTATGGTGAAGTAGCCCACATCTTATCTCAGCTGCCTCTAGGGATTTCAACACAACCAGGTACAGAAATTCCCATACTGTGAAGAACCACATGCTTGAGGCAGCGTTAAGTGTTCTGCATCTGGGACTGCAGGTGAAGAACATGAAGTAGAGTGGCTGAAGGAGCTTCAGGCCCTTGCAGCTTGTCTTGCGTTACTTGGAAGGTGTAACCAAAAGTATGAATTCTATTACCATTTCCATAAGCTGTTAAAATAAGTGGGGCATTGTTCTTAATCCTCTCTGTGACTCCCTCTCTGATAACACCCTCTGGGGAAGCAGCAGCCACTCTGTGGGTGGCCGCCTCCACTAATGGGCCATCCAGGTCTCCCGGAATGATCCATAGAATTACATCATCAGTGAGATGCCCTGCCCTCAGGGGAGGAACTGAACATTCCTACCTGTATATAAGCTGAGGCTGGAACACCATGATGGCATTACCACTGGATTCCCAGAGGACAAGAGCTCAAGAACCACCACTGGACCTCCAGAGATGGACGAGACCTTTAGAGAGGATCACCTCTTCAACCAGACCACATCCATCATGCCCATGGGACTCCAGCAACCACCATTAACCGGACTGCTCCCACTACCCTGACCAACAGGGTGTTAGGTCATATTCTGACTTGGTCAGTTTAAGCCAGTGTTTCTGTATTCTGCCCTCTGAGCAGCTGCTTTACCCTCAACTGGTGACCTTGCACTGTACCACAGTTTTCAACCGCATCCTATCACACAGTGGAACAGCCACGAGAAGCTGAGCCCATTGCCCTCTGTCCTCCCACTGCTGCAGCCTATCCATGACTTGGGCTGCCGTGTACCACACCTGTGGGCATGCTGCTGGCAGGCTCAAGGAGCCCAAGGCAGCGTGGAGGTTGGCTCTTGGCCATATGCGCTACCCCACTGAAATGCCAGCTCAGTCAGCACTGCCTGGCACCGCTGTCACTTGTGGGAAGGAGGTCCCAGAACAGCCCTTATGCTCCTGCTAAACCTAAAGACAACATGCTCTTTCTGTTAATTACAGCTCATGCTGAAAAGACCCCTAAAAGCCCATTACAGGAGAAGCCACTGGGGTACCTGATTTAGGTACCCCCTGTGGTATTTCGTAACTTACTAGGAAAATAGGAAAAGAAGGCACAAGTCCTTTGCTCAGTCCTGTTCCTGAAAATAAAGACTTCTTTCATTCTGTTGTTAACGTAAGTATTGAGATAGTTGTTTCTTTCTAGAGTGTGGTTTTCCCAGCCCATAGGAGCCTGCAGTGGGTCAGTACCCTTGCTTCACCCACCCTGCCTTGTCACCACATCTTTGATTCTGTCATTGGTAAGTGCTTCCATTAAATGAGAAACTGTCTGGATTATTTGCCACAATCATGTGCTCAAAATTGCTTGTTTTAAAACTAAAAATGTTCCCTTGTCCTAGCTGTCATCGTCTTGCTTGTGAATAATTTGCCCTGATTGTCATGGGATGTGAATGAATGTTGGGCTTGACTTCAGGACAGGCTCTGCAGAACTTTGTAGCCACGAGAAAACACTCCTGCACTGATGGCCAGCCCTCTCTCACACCAGGAACTGCAAACACGGCAAAATCAGTGGGGACATGTAGATTTCCAGCCTGTCACACACAGGGTGCGACTGCTTTGCCTTGAAAAGATAGCTGTAACAAATGAAGTAGTTTTCCTTCACGAGTGTGTGCTTACTGCTTTAATTTTTTGTGAGCGGTATTTTATATTTTCACATATATCCAGAGGCACATTTTAAAAGTCCCTTGGAAAAATGACACACATACTTTATTTCATATTCAGAGATTTTATGTCACGCTACACAGAAACTTTGGTACTTTATAGCAACCATATTTCTCTGGATGCATTTACCATCGCTATTAGTAGGCTAGGAAAAGAAGAGTGAAGAAAGCTGGCAGGTGTAAGGCTAAGAGGAACACATTTCAGAAGGTCTTTTTCAGACTACCAAGCAAAGTTGTTATATAAACCCTAATCTTCAAGCTAAAAAAGTCAGCATGAAAAAATTTCACTACAGCATCCCCCAAACAGCCCACTGTGGTAGTTACTGTCTTTATCCGTATGGTCAGAGAGCTCTGACAAAGGGCAGCAGATTAATTTTAGATCTGTCTACTCTGTCCTATCCAACAGCTCATAAAAAGTAAAGTTTCCTTTGAAAGCTCTTGCACTCCTTAGCTCTTGCGCAGCTTTAGGAGGCAATATAACAAAAAGGGCTAGGAACACCTGTCCTATTTCAGCAGTGCTCGAGCCAGGTTTTTGGATAAGCTGTTTAACTCACAACAAGAAACGTCGTAAACCAAGCCAAAGCCCCTAGCCTTAAACTGATTCCCCACATAAACGCACCTCAGAACCACACAGCCACCCGGCATCTTCCAGCCTGGGTGGCAGCATAGATTTCCTGCTGCAGCCAGAGCCTAACAGCAGTGCCACAGCGAGCTGGAGCAGGCAGGCCCGTGGTATTCACACAGCAGCTGATTTATTATCAGCCGGGCACACACGGATGACTTCCACTGCAAATAATAGACACTGCTGGCACAATGAGGGAAAATAGACTCCCAAAACCATGCTGACATTTGCTTGCCTACTGATCACTGTATCCCATGTGCCTCTGTTGGTGTCCATCATACCCTGCTTAAGTACTTTGCAGTCGTTATGGGCTTGATTCTGCACTGCCTCTCACCTTGTGCAGTCATTTGCACCTGTGTAAAGTGAGTGCAAAGTGAGTTTACAGCTACTTTGCACAGGTGTAAATGATTACACATCCCTGGAAGCTACGACTCTGTATTGAAGGTGCCAGAAGTAGCATCCCTGTTAACCATTAAGAATCTGTGGAGGGCAGGTGATACAGTTACTCAGTAGGGGAGAATAACAGATATGCCACGGAAAGAATGTCCTTTTGTTGTAGGATGAGCTTGCCACATCTTATAGCATACAACCATCGTTCTCAGAGGCACAAAGATAACATGTAAGTTTGTATTTGATTTTTTTTAGAGCAAGTCAGACTTGGTATTTTGTTACAAGGGAAGGGAGTTGAATCTGGAAATAAAGAAGCTTATTGAAAGAATTTCTAGATAGCATAGTTACTGTTAGCACATAGATACACATCACCTTGTTTTGGAATAGGACAGGTTCCCGCCTTGCCTCTGTTAGGCTAAAGAAAATAGGGTTTGGCTGTTCTTTTCAATGGGAAAAAAAGTGAGCAGTAGTTCTGTCAGCAACTGGTTCATTTTGTGACAGAGATTGATTGGTTTGAGGGAGTTTGACATTGAGTTATTTAGCTGAAGAGGGTTTTTAAAGACAATGTTATAAATAAGCCTGCTGAATACTTGCATGCAAAGTTCATATATGAACTTTAATGATACTCTAAAAATGTTTAAGAAAATAATAGGACTATTCCCTTTTAACCTGAGTGGTTGCAACTCACTGCAGGTGGGATCTGCTAGGAAGAGAAATTGTTCACTAAGTAAGATGAGGTTCAGGCTGCCTCTCTATTTATAGTGATCACCCAAAGTTTTTTCTCCTCAGCATAGGAGGAATTAAACAGCAAGTGGTCAGCATTCTGCTTATAGTTCTTTTCCCATTTTGCAGGACACTTGGCCAAAGAATTCCTTTTTTTTTGAGTTTCTCACCTAGTTTCTTCTGTCAAGATATTTCTTTTCTAGCTCTTCTGCTATATGCTGTCCCTACTAACACCTAAATTTCACAAAATAAGACCAAGAGAGACTTGTCTTTCCATAGATGCCTGTGTAGCCTTTTCCATGGTTCATATGGAGGCTGTTGAGGTTGAGTTCCACAAAAACCTGTTGAAAGACAGCAACTACATTTAATCCATTCAAATCACCTTTGAATCATTCTTACTGGTGTCATGAGTCTATAATAGTGATAGTCTGGAGAGCATGTCCTAGACACACAGAAAAATGGCATCTATCACAATCATATTAGAAGCAGTTATAGTTAAATAACAAATTATTACATAACTATGCAATGCCCTCTTGTCAGAGTATTTTCATTGTTATTCCATAGTTATTTTATTCCAATCCAATGTCTTGAAAATATACAAACAAAACTTTTAAGCCAAAGTGTACTTCAGTAATACAATAAATCAACTCAGAGGCCTGAAACTTTTGCTGCAATCAAGACACTTTCAAATCCTTTATGTTGCTGTAGCAATACTGTCTCTAAACTAGAAGTTCAGTATCTCTTAACATCTCTTTCCTTTATGAAAGGCATTTTAAAATCCAGAAAACAAACTGTGAATGGTCACAAGAGCCTTTGTAATTCCAGAAATACTAAATTATGGTCTGGTGACCCTTGCAATTGTTTTCTGCCACAAGTTCACCCAAACTAGCCGATGTTGTGCAGTATCTGCAAGCTTAGAAGTAAACTTCTTGTTAGGAACCAAAGTCCTCCCCGATCCTGCATATTCAGGAGGAGTGGCTGTTTCAGCCACTGTCATTCTGTTAGCAGAAACTCCTCCTTCGCTCTCCATCTGCACAAAGGAAACTGCTCTTTCATTAGGAAATACTCCCTTTCTTTGGAGTTTTATTGCAGCCCGACAGACTTAAGCTTCTCTCAGACATCTGTAAACCCCTAGGTATAGAGCATGGGGTTTGATGTGTGCAGCAGAACCGCCCTACCAAGAAGCCAGGGGAGGTAGCTCCCTCAGGGCACCTCACCACAAGATGGATGTGCCAGTGCCACGTGGATGTGCTCATAAGCAGTTTGATAAGCAGTGATAACACTTATGAGTGATATAAGTGATAACACTTATAAGCAGGGTTTCTGCAGGGCTGTGCTCAAGGCATAACCCCTTGCCCTATGACAGTGGAGGAGGAGCCACATTCAGTGGCCACTCAGAGCTTCATTCTGCCATTGAGGTCCACAGCTGGCAAATGTCAGATACAGAGTGTAAAACCAGGCTGCAGAGGCCCTTGGAGCCTTGAACAGGTTGTAGGGCTTCCCTCCTTCCTCTGAACAACCTGTGATACCCAGGGTGATGTCAGAGCTCAGTCTCACCTTCCTGAAATTCCCAACTGCCCAGAATATCTTCTGTACTTGGCTTCAGTTAAGCAGTGAAGCGGTTGGTCTGTGGCCACCTTTCTACATTTTGGTCCTTTGCTGCTTTGGCACAAAACAGGGAGGACAACTCTAGAAGCCTCAGCAGCAGAGGTTTGTAGGCCATCCTCAGCACTGAACACTAAGCTCCCTGCATTTGTCTTCACTCTTCTTTCCCTGTTAGTTTTCGTCTGTATATTTGCTACATCTGTTTACTTTGTCATGCTTTCTGGCACTAATTCTCCTTTTTCCTCTCTTATTTGCTCATCATCAGAAATGCCTGGCACACAAGGGGAAACAGATTCCTGCTTCCCATATACCAACACTTGAGCAGCTAAAATCCTTTTGAGATCCCAGTCTCAAAACCAGTTTCAGCCTCTGGGAAGTGATTTCTTTGTGTGAAAAGCCCCTGCATGTCACTTATAATGGTGTCATTCCCTGCTCTGTGCAAAACAGTCATCTACATGTCATTTTTCTCACCTGTGATCAATATTTTAAAAGAATTTTCACAGGCAGGGTTTGTAAGACATGGTTTCCTGGCACTTACTCAGCTATTAGGCATAATGAAATCCAAACTGTTTATTAGCTCATCCACTATCTTGATTATCCAGAAATATAGCTCAAATTCCAGATGTCCAATTTTCAAACCCAACTTTCCCAACTGTTGGACAAATGCACATTTCTCTGTCACTGTCTCCGTTTGAGACCAATTAGTTGGCTCATTTTTGGACAGTCTACCCCTTGTTGTTTTTAGCATGTCTGCTCTATTAATGGTTATCCTTGAGGCAGTGTCCACTTTTTCCATGCATTTCACAGATACCAGCAGATGATTTGTAACCAGCCTCCTTGTTCTGTTCCAACTAAGAGGACCAAACCAAAAGCCTGGAGCCTCATTTGTGTACCTCTGGGATTCTGTGACATAATGTGGTGTCCTTGCAATCCTCAGACTGGGAAAGAGGCTTTTTACTAGGCTCTTGTGATGTTTTGTTCTGGCCCAGACTCTTATTATAACAAGTTGATATTTTATAGCAAACTTTTTCACTGTACCAGCACTTAACTGCTTTCTTTAGTTTTTGCATTATTGCCAACTTCTCTTGTTTTACAAACCAAATCTATCACTATTTTTAATTGTTCCAAAATGCCACAGACCAGACTAGAGTCACCTTTTCCATTTGACATATCTGTGCTCATGGGGTTCATGGCAATTAACGTCCATCTTGCTAGCAGCTGCTTCCTTTCCTGATTGGCTGCTGCAGAGAAAAACTCAAATGATGGGGCAAATTCCCCAAGCCCTTGGGGTGTCTGATTTCCTTTCACTGATCTGGCCCTGCAAGCTGAAGTCCAGCTAAATGTGTATAAGTTGTTCCACTGCCCATTTATCCCGGGAGTCCTTGTTTGCACCAGATAATGCCAAGAACAGGTCTTGTCTGGTCCTCAGCCAGGCCAGAGGATTCCACTTTCCCCTTGCTGCTAATTTTCTGATCTGGCTCTTTCTGCCTGATGGCTGCCTGTGCACCACATCTCAACAGCTCTTGCAAACTTGGAGCTCTCGGTTGTCTGTCGCAGGCTGCTCTGTAGCACGGACAGAGCTGGCGTGCACAGGCTGCCTGCTGGAAACCTCTCCTATTCCTCCTCCTGGCCACTCGCTTGGGTGAGACACTGAGCAAGCCAAGAAACCTGACAAAGAGTTTTCTCTCAAAAAATCAAGTTTTACATTATTTGAACTGGACAATCTCTCCTCTCCCTGATTGGCCTCTGAAGGTTACAAATGAAGTAGAAAATAGTTTTACTGAGACCATTTGGCTAACCCACTTGTGCAGCCAGGTGGCTGAGTGAGGTCTGCTCTGACCTCTGCCCCTTTCATTGCTTTCTCAACACACTTGTCATTCCTTGCTGCTACTCATGTCTGTTAGCAGGTTTTGGGTTGTCAGGACACCTTTGAGTCTCCTGGCTCCATGGAAATCCTCTTTCACAGCAGACAGGTCTCTGCTTCCAACTATGGGGCTTCCCAGCCTGGCCAGACACTGTGTGCAGCAAGTGCAGATGTTGCTTCAAAAGCAGTTCCATCTCCACCTATGAGTTATCTTTCCACCTTTATCAAGAGACTTCTTGATGATTCTTTCTTCTTTATTTGATGCTTTCTCCTTTAATGATGCCTCATGCTGCTGGCTCTAGGCCAAGGGAGACCTTTTCCTGGGGGAGCTGAATGAGTTCAAATTTGCTGAGGTTTGTCGCAGTCCTTTTCCAGCACCACACTGGAAATACGGATAACATTGGCAGACACATTGGCAGCAGAGATGGAGGTGATGGTAAAGTCAGGCTTCTTTCATTATGGTCCTCTCTCTATAAGGAATGTGCAGTGACCTCAGGCACAGGAGGAATTAGGAGCTGATTTTTTTCAGGTTGCAATTGCCTTTTAATCAGCTTAGCCAAAATCTCTCTCCTCCCCCACCCTGTCTCTGTTCTTGGAGCTGTAATCCTGATGTTTGTTAAGGCCAAATCCTTGGCCTCTCTGATCTTCTCTGCCTTCTTTCCATAAATACACAAAACCAATAACCAGTGAGATATTAGACACTTGTAAGCAGAGGTAATGTCTTTACATCACTTTTGCAGGAATGCATGTGTCTGTGTCTGCTTCACTTTTTCTGGTTACACAAAGTATCTTGAAGGCTTTTGCCTCTTGTATTTACCCCAAAGTCATGGTGGCTCTTACAGGTCTCCTTGAGTCCTCTGAGAACAATCTCAGTGCTCATCTGACTGCACAATTGGCATCTCACTTTAAACAAAAGGCATGGTTGTGTTTTTGTAGGTTACAGCCATTTAGATCAGTGTTGCTAATTTGCTTTAGCACTAATTAAAAGGGCACAAGCTTAGTAGACAGTCAGGTATCTTCATGGTGGCCTTAGTCTAGGGTGGTTAGTTTGATCTCTGCAGACAAGTTGCTGCCCCAGCTGAGAACTGTCTTGGGACCATTAACAGAAAGTCACAGTGACATGTAGGTCTTGGAGAAGAGTGCCCTCCTGCATCTGTCTGAGATGGATAGCACATCACCATCCAAAAAGCAGCACAGAGGCTTCTTGTGCCTGCTGTGGGCAGCAAATGGAGCCTTCAGCCTCAAGAACAGGCTACCAAGGTACTTCTGTCAATGATAAATTCAATTGTTAGGTAAAGGTACTCACTGGAGACCTGTTCAAGTGTGATACAAAGTAGCATGGGTGGGGAAGAGAGGTAGAGAATCAAAGAGTGGCAGGATCAAAGCTCTGGCTTTGTAGTTCAAATGGAATGACCTCAAGTCCTTTGAAACTTGTCCATTTGAAAACATTTCTGCTAACTTTTTTCCTCACATCAATTTGCTTATAGATTAATTTTCATAAGCTTTCCATAGGGGGAAAATTGATAATGTGACCCAAAATATTTCTTTTCCAAAAATGTCCATGTTACAGTGGAAAAAACCAGTTCAGCTACATAAAGATGTGATAGTTATAAAAGCAATGTGAGGGACTTGCACAGCTCTCCACCTGCAGCAGCTAATTAAGAAGCAGAGGCTGAAGCCAGGTCTTTCCCCTTGCTCAGAATGGACTGCTTCCTGTCCTCTGGCACAGCAGGAATTGGAGTTTGTTTCTGTGATTATCCACTGCCTCCAGCAGACAGCATGGGGGAGACTTAAAAGCCTTTTCCCAGCAATGATTCTGCTTTCCTGGAGGCATCAAATAATTGCAGAATTAAGACCTAATTCTGTTTTTCTCATAGGGTTGCTGCTAGGTGAGTGATCAAAGCAGCCGAGTCTTAGGAAAGGGTTAGGTATTTATACAGTCAAATAAACTGTATAAAGAATCCACACCAGTGCTCCTGTGTAAGGTCTTCTATATGGAGGGACAAAGACAGAGGAGCTTGTCCTGGGCCATAGCTCTCTTGTGGTTCACTTCTTCCATCACAGCTGCACTGTCCAGGACATCACAGAATCATGGAATGGTTTGGATTGGAAAGGACTTTAAAGTTCATCTAGCTCTGACCCTTTGCCTTAGGCAGGGAACCTTCTACTAGACCAGGTTACTGAGAGCCCCATCCAACCTGGCCTTGACATCCACATCTTCCCTGGGCAACCTGTTCAGTGCCTCACCACCCTCACAGTAAAGAATTTCTTCTTAATATGTAATCTAAACTTACCCTCCTGTGTTGCCCTCTTTAACTTTCCACTTACTCTACCTCGATAGGCACATGCTGGTGCCTTGCATTTGTTCCTCACATGTCTTTAAGGTCAAAGCTAAAACAGGTCTGCACATCTTTCCTGTCCTCTCTCTGTGCAACATACCTCAAGCTATAAATTAAAGAAAGTCTCTAGGTACAACCACTGCATATGGAGAATGATGCATCCTAACTCGTTTCTCAGCCAGGGTGACCTGAAATGGCTGAAATGAAAACACTTTGTAGCTCTGAACACCAACATTTTGAGGAAGGTTTGCTAGTTCCAGGAGGAAGGGTGTCTGCTCCTTTTTGTCCTGCCCTGGGTGTTGATATCCCTTGATTCTGAAGCCAGCAGTGCTCAGAGGGCTCTTTTCTTTGTTGGATAGAGCTGCTTGGTGCTGGCGATTCGCTGCTACTGGGGGATGGATGTGTCTCATCCAAGGGCCAGCACGGGTGTGGGCAGAGCAACTAGTTCACACTGTGATCACGGAGGTGCTGGAAATGGCCTGCTGCTGTGCTGTACCTAAAGGCAGGGTTTCACCTGGTGACCGGCACTTAAGTGTGGCTTTCTAAAGGTGGGTGTCCACAGGTGTCTGAGGTACAGAGGGGCTGTAGACAGTTTAGCAAGAGAATTGTGCTTTAGAGGGGCAGAATCTCCCTCCATCCTTCTCTGGCAATTTTGGTGAGATCTCCATCATGTCAGTGGAGCTTAGTTGTCTGGTTCACATGGAAAGCTGCATCTTGACCCACAGATTTGAAGTCTTGAACTGAATCACATCTGCAGGGTTCAGAATCTGGTCTCAGAAGGAGATGCTCTCAGAAGGAGATGCTCATCCATCTTTGGGCTGCCTCATGGACCCAGAAGCCATTCCCAGGAGCGCTGTGAAAGCTTAGACTGCTATTCATAGCTTGGGTTTGGGCTATTTGTATTCCCTGCTCCTTTTGGGCAGGTTCTTAGGAAAATCCTGATGGAGCATGCTTGGTTGGTGACCCAAACACTCAGTAAATGCCCTGTAAAACTGGTTTGATGTGTTCCTGTAGGTAAGCAACATGGGAAGGCATCAGATCTGGGCTGACTGTTCTATGCAGGCTGCTCTACAGGGTAGAACAGTGCAACCAAACCAAAATCTGAGTCCATTTCCTGCCTGATTCAAGACATTCCTTTGAACCTGTCCTTCTACCTCCTGACTATCCCCTGCAGGCCTTAAATGTTATCATTCATTGCTACCTCTGTCCTCATCCCAAAGACATTCAGTTGCCTTCAGACAGAGCCTCAAGAGAAAGATGCCAGACAGTCAGCTGAGATATTAGGGTGAAACTGAGTAATGTCGCATGGAGACAGCATCAGCAGCTGGTCCTGGGGCTGTGTCAGGTCTGTTGCCAACATCTGCCTTGCAGCAGGAAAAAGCACAGTGACAGCTTCCTCCTTCCCACCTTGGGGTTGAGCCTGAAGTTCACCACATGCCCCTGAACTTAGACAGAGAACTCATTTCCTGAAAGCTCCAACTGAGCTGGCACAGCTGTGCATGACAGAGTTGTCCTTGCTGGTTTCTGTGGTTCCAGTGTGCAGCACTGGTGTGGGTTTGTTCTTCACTGTCTGCGGGTGCTGTCCCAGTGCCTCCCCGTGCCTTGCACAAAACCAGGCATGACCTCTGCCCAAAGGAATTCCACCAGGCAGCAAGATGTCTAGCTGCTAGAAAATCACCTGCAATTATTCACACCCTCAAAATTGCAGGAGCAAAATGAGAGCCTGCTTCTCAAAATCAGGTCCATTATGTGTCTGCAAAGTATATAATCTCCACATAATTCATCAACACCATTAATCTAAACTCCTAGGTACTGAGCTCAATAGAGCATGTGTTTTCCATGTGTGTGTAATATCAAACAAACCTGTGTTTAACTTGTCAGAATATAATCAACTTCCATTAATTACTTCAGTATGAAGTCTCCAGTACCAGTGCTTCTTCATATAATCACTCAAAAAGCTTTTATTGGGGAGCTAAACAGCTCAATAACACTAATTAATTGTGTTTCTTGGACAAACGAGATTGTATAAGTGGAAAGGTGGTTTTGGTACATTTCCCACCACATTGATTTTCACATTTCTGGAACACATTTCCCCATAATAGTAATTAGAGCACAGAGAGAAGAGTTGGAAAGGTGCGGTAGAAGCACGGCATTCCTAAAATATGATTTGAGATTTGTACTGGATCTGCACTGTTTGCCAGAAATTCAAACTCTGGCAAATAACTTAGCCTTTCTAGGCTGTTTGCCCAATAGGCTGAGTGAAAAAAGCAGCAAACCTAAAAATCTGCCAATATTTATGTACCAGCGTGTGATTCAATTGTTTTATTGCAGAGTGAAAGTGACACAAGAAAAAGAGAAGGACAGAAACTCTGCAAGTCCAGGGGAAAAATATGAAGCATTTGAATGTTAGTGTTAAAGAATTTTAAGACTTTAATTAAACCACCCCAAAATTCGCAAGTTCAACAAAACAAAACAAACAAAAAAACCCAAAAAAACCCAAAAAACCCCAAAACCAAACAAACAAAAAAAAGAAAACAAAAAAAAAACACCCCAAAATTACTCTNTCTCCTGGGGTTTTCAGGGCTTTACTTCTACACATATTTTTCTAATTCCACATAGAGGAACAAAGAATGTGTTTTTCCCACCTGAGAAGGGTTGTTTGGTGATTCATGAAGTTTTCTCCCTTGTCTGAAGCAGAGGTTTCTCAGTTATGTACCCCAGGGCTGTGCTGCTGCAGAGCGGAAGAGAACTGGCTGGGAGGGGGGATTGCCAGTGGGGAGGGTGTGAGGCCAGGGGAGCATTTCAGATCAGCAGGATATTACTTGGTGTCGTGTGTGTATGTATTCATATATAAGGAGCAATGAATTGTTGCTCTCAATGGCACGGAAAAGTAAATAAAAAGCCTCTCTCAGCAGGACTGTGAATTCTGGCTGTGGGTTTGGATTCATGTTTCAAGGCTCCATTCACAACTGGGTTTTATGTTTTCAGGCCCTCTCTGCAGCACCATCTTTTTGTCTACACGAATAGCAGCACTCAAAAATCAAATCTACTTATCCAGAAGTTCCAGTATCCAGTTCACAGCTTTTTGCCTTAGAAGTGTTGGCTTGTCCCAGCATGATAAAATACAGATTCCACTCAATGGAAACGGGTGGCACAACCAGTGCCTTTGTAAATCAAGATCAAAATGTGCTTAAACTCTAAAAGATTATTCTTATTCAAGATTATTCTTATTCAGTAGCTGCTTCTTCTTTAGTAGTAAATATTGCCAAAAAGAAGCCACAACTTAGTCCTGTGCCCTACTGAGCCAGGCCCTGTAAGTCAACTCATCACTGAAAACTTCATCTCCTGGGTGGCAAGGATGTATTGGGAAATGCAAGGAAGGAGGGAGAAAAGTTGCAAACAAAGGTATTATGATGGTTTAAGACTTCACATTTTCCCTTAGTCTAAAGGGCATAGTTAATTCCAATTTGTAATTAACTGATAAATGAAGTTTGCATTTTAGTTCCGTTCAAAGAAAATAATTAGAAAATTAATAATAATGGTTGTTTGGAACAGGAACATCCACTGCTGTGTTGCTTTTGCTGGTAGTTTGAAAATTATCTGGTCTGGCAATTCTAAGAAATAGAGATAAATACTGTCTTTACATACAATCAGACAGTAATTTCTGAAAAGACATGTTCTAATCCTTCAAGTTTTACACTCTTTTTTTTCAGACTGTGGAATTAATACTATATTGTCCAGGCAGACCTCTCAAAAGCCATTTGATAAAAAGTTGGTGCCAAGAGATAGACACCAGTACCAGTACTATGCGTTGTTCCTGCAAGGATCTCATGAGACATTTCTGCTGTTTGCTGCAGTAAGTATGTTTTCACAAGCCAGCTTTTGCAACTCTTGTTAAAGGAGCAGAATCTTAATATAAGAAAGTAGAGGTTGGTGTAAATAAAGAGCTAGACTTGTGGTCTCACTGAAATATTGGCAAGTGACAATCAGGGTCTCTTTAATCCCAGGCACCAGGTGAAGGCAGAGGCAGGAATTTATGTTCTTTTGCTAACAGGTCATCTATTATGTTGGTCAGATCTTTCAGATTTAGGACATTTGACTGGTTTCCATCCTCCAGTGATCAGTACTTTAGTTTAATAACCAGCTCCCATTAGCAGTATCTCTGATATTCTTCTTTCCTACCTTGAGAGCCAAAGCCTATTTCTATTATGCTGTACTTGGATCCATTTCAGGTTTCATCATCTCCCTAAACATTTCTGTCCATATATGTGAGTTCTTTGCATCCAGAATAGCTTATTCGGCACAGACAAACAGCAGGACTGTCAGTATTTTAGTGAACACCTTGTGAATCATGTAGCTGGCAGAGAAAGGGGATTGAATTTGCTGTATTCACTGGATTTGATACAATGGTAATAAAATTCTTGTCTCTTTTGTATCAAAAGTGACCGAGTATCTCTTTGGCTAATGGATTTGCTGGTGCTTGCAAAAAACCCTACCTTATCATAATGAATGTATTCAAGACTCTTAAATTCTGATTTACTTTCCCCCTTTCTACTCCTGGCTCAGTCTCTGTATTTGTATATAGCTTAACTTTCCTTTGCCTCCCACTCCTAACTCCCCACTTCCCTGTCCCCTAGTTTCTTTCTGAAGTGAGCTGCTCATACCTAGGAATGTATTCAAAATGTCCCTTTGAGTGAATATACTGAATCTTTACATTCCAAGCAGTCTTCCTTCTGAATGATCCATCTTGTCACATAAGGAACATTCCTGATATTTTTTCACACATCCTGCAAGCCTGTGCACACTTGCTGAGCAGCTCTGGGGATTCTCCAGCAGCAATTTCCTTGGCTTTGTGGTGCAGAGTGAATCCCTGCTCGGACTACAGGCATTTGTTTTCCTGTTCGTTAGCGGCAGTGACCACAAACCAGTCTGTCCAAAAGGGTGTCGGTTAACATGTTCAGCAGCCCCTTTTGAAGCTTGAGGCAAACTGTGAAATAATTTCTTCCCCTGTTGGCATCTTTTGTGAAACTAGGAAACTAGAATTTCTCAGCATTCACCAGATGCTCTGGAGCAAGTGTTATTTGAAGTAGCTTATAGGATCTGTTCCCGTGTTTTCATTTGTGGTCTGTCTGCCTGTGTCAGGCTCCAGAAAACAGTGAAAACATTCAGTCTCCCATGACATTGAGTAGAGAGAATATGGGCCGATCCTGCAACACAGCCTTCAGAGAGCTCTGTGCAGGAACTCCAGGTTCTGCTCAAAACAAACATACCTTCTGGAGGGTTTCTGCCCAAGTATTTTCTATGGAAGCCAAAAGCACTTACAGATCCTTCAGGAGCTGTGCCATTGCACCTAGTTGGAAATTTCCTTTCTTTCTTCTTCTGGCTATTTGAACTTACATGCTAAATGTACATCTTTCTCTGTCAACTTTCATGTTTTTCAAGTCTGTTGTCTTCCATCTGCGAGCCACCTTTGTCCCTTATGTTCAGCTCTGAAACGCTGTGAAAGTTAAACAGCCTCCAGTGGATGGCTGCCCGGTCTCCTCTGCTGGCTGGCTGGCTGGTGGGATCAGGACTTGCTGTCCTTCCCCTCCACTCTTAGGCCTGGAATGTAAACACACCTCACAAAAACAGAGGAATAAACCAGCTGCTATTCACTCTTTTAACCATCTATTGAGCAACAGCCCAGGCCATGTTTATAAGGCAGACTGTTGAAATGGAAAATCAGGGGGGGAGAGGTGACCTCAAGACACCATCCTGTCTCAAAGTAGGATCAATTACACCTATTTAATTCCTGATTAATATGTCTCTAACTTGTTCTTTAAAAGAGCTTCACTGATGGAAAGTCTGCTACCTACATAGACTATGTATTCCAGTGCTTCCCTATCTGATCCCCCTTCTTCTGTTGGCATGTCCTACCCAGAACTCACCTACCATCTCCTTTACTGCAAGTAAAACTCATTATTACTCACATGTACCACTGTAAAAAGAAGAGATTATTCTCTTTGTGTCTTTGCTGACCACATATACCTGATGTTCATCATCTTTTCTTCACTTAACAACCCCTGATCAATCAGATTTCCCTTCCAGAACATGTTAACGTCTAATATGATAACTGGGTGCCTCCAGTTTGTCCTTATCTCTTGTAAGTGCAGCCTCAACAGAGCGCAACAGAGCAGAAGACGTTCACTTACATATCATGTAGTCCAATACCTACATACAAAAATCAATGTGTCATTCCTTTTTTTCACAATAACAGAGTAGTTTTGGATCATCTTCCCCTTGTGATCAGCCTTCGTCTTCTACAGAACTCCTGTGATGGGTTTAAGGAAACCAGGACACTACCTTACCATGTTCTGTGCAGTTCATCACTTTTGCTCACAGGTCCTTGCAATACAGCTGATGAATTCTGTTATTTTTCAGGCCATTTCTCCAATGTATCGAGGTAATTTAGAATTCGAACCCTGGCCTCTGATGTATTTGAAAGAGCACCAATTTGACAACAAAAAATGTATCAGGGTTCTGCATTGCAAGAGTTCCACTTTTTTTCTGCTCAAGACCACCATGAAGAACAGTGGAGGCAGGGAGAGCACACCCCAGCAGCAGCCAGGCACCTTTTCTGGGCTATATGGCCCTTAGGAACTGGTTGTATAAAGCTAATAGCACATATTGCACAGCTGGGGACCTTTCCTTTATTCCTTTAGACAAGCTATTCATGAAAATACTGAACACAAACTGCCAAGGACAGACCCCAGTGAAAGTCCCTGATGGATACTTCCACTTTGACAAGGAGTCTCTAATAGCTTGCCTAAGTTTTCCACTTGTTTATACACTCTCAATGGTAATTTCAGTTCCATGATATTTCCTCTGCTTTTTTATAAGAATGTCATGTAAGAGATTGCCAGGAGACTAACTAGAGTCCCAGTAGCTGTCTGATCTACTGTGTATCTTCCATACATACAGTTTGCTCTACAGTCACAGACAGAAATCGAATTGGTTTATGTGATATGTTTATAGGAAGTTCATGCTGACTGTTTCTTTCAGTACCTTCCTGCCTTGTGCACAGCTTGACTGGCTGTTCCTGCAGACCTCTGAGGTGTCAGCCAACTGTCTGGACTTCCACAATTTGTCCCTTACATGGCTGGGCAGCATGTAAGGTGTATCAGCTGACACCCTGTACAGTGCAAATAGATATGGGACTGCTTATCCTGCTCTATGGGATCAAGAGCAACTTTGCCTCTTACTGCCCCAATATTGCGAAGAAGGTGTGGCCGGGATCAAGGCACAGGTGAGCCTCAAGCGCTTGTTTTGGTGGTTTCCTGGTTGATCTACAGGGCCTGGAGAAGTCAGTAAAAGACACATGAAGGTGACTTGGTTGCATTTTAGAACACTTTGCCCTCCTGTCTGGGTTGGTGCAGCAGTGCCTCATGTTAGAGCAGTGCTGAATCACCAGCACTCCAGGGCTTAGTGTGTCTCTGAGCTACAGTTTCTCTGAAATTTACTTCCTACCTGAGCAACAGGAGCCATCAGAACAAACTACTGAAAGCAAGACGTTGGAGATGTTGCCAGGATTCTCAGTAAAAGGTGAAAAATGGAGTCTCTGGAATCTTTCATGCTCAAGTGGAAACCAGTATCAAAGCTCCATTGGTTTTGATGAAAGCAGAGTTCAGCCCAGGATCTGTGACATTTAAGACTACACAAATGAAAAAGAAATGACTCCTCCTGGTTCTGCATGGGACAGGTTTTCTATTCATTCTCACAGAACAAACTAAAAAATTACACTTGGCCTTTGGTTTCCATGCTACTATTTTGTTGCTGTTGAGGGAATGGAGCAAGAAGCAGCTCAGTATTAGTTTACATAATAATGTTTCCACATGCCTGTATTTAATTTCAAGTTGTAAATTCAGGTACCACCAAATCCCACTCTCATGCTGGTACAGGTCCTTTTGAAACAGATACAGGGAATATTTCATCTTATAAATTGTGTATAGAGTTCCCACCCCAGCTGCCCATGAGGAAATCTCAAAAAGATTGCAACTTTCTTGCATTTTTGTTCCTGAAGGGGAATCTGATTGATGCTTCTTGGAAGATGTTTGATAATGACTACATTATACAGCAAGGCCTGTATTGTTGTTTTCATAGTGAACACTTGTTGCAAGTAGCCTTGTTTGAGATAGCAGTAAGAGAGATGTGGTTTTCCAGGAACTGAGACCGTAAAGGAAAGGCTTTTAAATAACAAGGTGAAAGAGGGTGGATAAAAATAACTTGTAACTGTATAACACTTCACATACTTTAAAGTGACAAAAGCACCACACTTTCCAGCCGAGTCTCTTCCAATTTGGCACTGGGCATGGCCTGATGGGGTTACACCAGTCTGGGCAGGCTGCTCTTGAGAAGACCTTTCTGCTGCCCACCTACAGACACCCTGCTCAGCAGACGTCAGCTTCGGGACTGGTTTTAAAAGACTGGAAATTACTAAGCTTTTCTTTGTTCTACATCTTGAAGCATGGTGAGACACTCTTGGCTGTTTGCTGGGTTTTTCCTCACTTTTTTTTTTTTGCATGTGGTTTCACTGCCAGTAAAAGGTTGGTGCAAAACTTGGAGCACTCTGAGCTTTCTGGTTGCCGTTACACTGCTCACTGAGAAATACATTTACTATTGCTGTTGCAGTCTCTTTTTAAGTGCTGGAGATGCCTTCTTCAGTCTGATCCCCTTACTTTCTCTATTATTTGTGATCAACATGCATGAACAAATACCACAGAGATTCTCCCATTACTATAGTGGGTGTCTGCTGTCCAAGGCTGAGAAGTATCAGCGAACACTGTGCTTGCTATCTTCATTTTCCATCTGAATGCAAATTCCTTTCAATATCCCAGACAGCAGAAAAAGTCTCATAGCTTCTCTTAAATCCTACTTTTTGAAGGCAAAAGGACACTGATACAAAGGTGACCTTCAGCATAAGCAGTACTGTGCTTGCTGCAACGATTCATCATAAAAACTGGTACTCTCAAATGAATTACTGAGATATAGACTTTTAAATCTACATGTCACCATGGAAAACTGAACTCATTTTCAAGACAAGGAGCATTAAAAGTCCTTCAGTGCAACTATGGAGGATGTATTTTCCCAGCCTGTAGATATTTTTGAGGTGGTAAAACTTTTTTTGGTTGTTGTTCTAAAATGGATTAGAAAATGCAAATATATAAACAAATGAAGACAAATAGCTGAAAGAATATTTTTAAAACGTCAGTAAACATCATTTGGAACCCTCAATATTTTTAAAATTATAAATTATTTCTATGTTGGTGTTGATTTCAATCTTTTTTGCTGTAATTATCTTATATTTCAAGACAACAAAAATAAATCTGAAAAACTAGACTTCTTCATTTTAAAAAATATATAAATTGGGGATTTGATCACCTCCAAGATTTCTTAAAAGAAATTAAACACAGTTGTCCTGTTCCACAAAATGTTTTCAATTTGCTGACCTGGCATTTAATTCACAAAGATTTAGCCGAAATGCTGCTGACCATTTTTCATGACTACACTGGCTACCACTGAGGACTTGGAACATTTTAAAATCTGGCCACATATTTTGTGGCCATTTCACAAGATTCCAAAAGTTAAGATTAACATTTTAAGTGCTGCCCAAAGCATTTAGCCATGTACTTCAGTTATACACTCTCACTCTTCCCTATGAATAGAATTTTTTCTCTGTATCTGAAGGCAGCAAACACAAATAGGGAATTTACTGTTGAAAAGGAACCCATCTGTGCAGTGCAGTGAGAACACTGAAGACCCCAGCGTGGTGTCTATGGATCTGCTGTCCTTTCCCACCATGGCAGCACAGGGCAGGGTTGTCTTGTGCTGCCTGACTTCTGGATTTCTTCTGATCCTTATGAGCATATTCTCCAGTTCTCAGACATGGGAGAAAAATTCTTTGAAAGGTGCAAAAACAGAGCTTTAAACCTTTTAGAGTGAAGATTCTCATCCATGCACTGGTTAATATGAGGAAAATCAGACCACTTTGCTAAATATTCCCAAGTCACAGGGATGGTCCTAAAGGAAACATCTTATCTTACATCTGAACTTGTATATCCACGAATTCCCTGACAGCAATAAACACACGTTTCACACTTCCTAGGATGAGGTTATCCGTGTGCTTCAGTGTGCTTCTCAGCTGATATTGCAAAGGGAGGTCAGTAGTTGTGGTCTGGGCCCACAGGGAGTCTTTGTGGTGTGAGTCCCCATGGCTTGTTTCTTGGCAGTGTGGTTTGTCTTCCCCGGCTTCAGAAGTGTCAGATTTGGGCATCTGGCCTCAGTAGCTCAGTCTCCTGCTGCAGTCAGTGAAGAGATGGAAGGGCTGCAGAAGGTGATGCCTGCACTGGGACTTGTGACAGAGGTGTAATTTTAAATTACGCTTAACATCAGATACCTGCATTTCCTTAAGTGCATCAAATTGAGTGTGCCACTTATGAAAACAGCACTGCTGTCTCCTACCACAGAAGTGAGGGACATCTCAAGATGGGATCCTCATCCCACATTCCCTGGTGTTTAGAGCATCCCCAGGGAAGAGTCAGCTTTTCTGCATGGACCAAACTCAGGATGAGGCTTACCTGGACTCACACAGGAAGCCTGTGGCAGAAAAGGGCCTGCACTCCAGTTCTTTACCAACAAACTATCTTTCTTATGCTCAAGATAATGTGCCTTTACTGTAAAGAAAGAAATGTCCCTAATTTGTGGTTATTTACAGCACTGTAAATCAGGCACATGCCACGAAGTACCAATAAAAATTGTTTAAAATCAGCCTTAAATAGCTAAACTCTCAAAAGCAGCTCATAAAATGAGACTTGGCAGTTCTTAGGTAGTTATGGCTAAATTGACAGTCCTTTTGGGAGTTAAGATAGCCAAAAGCAGTAGTAGCTAGGAGTGAAGTGATAGATGGTGAGCTTGTTGGTTGAAGAGCCTCTGTTGCACACTCCTGAGGCTTCATATGTTCAGTGGCCCTGGACTGTGAGAAGAGAGATACCAAACTTTGTCACTGAACACCAGCTTGTTGAATCATACGTTGTTCGCCTATATGGCCCTAGAAACTGCAAAGCCAGAAGAATGAGCTTTGGCGTGAAGGATTCTATCGTTGCATGTAACAGGAGACTTTTCAGGCAGGAAGAAAGATAGAAGGACAATCAAGCCCAAAGCAGGCTGAAAGGAAAGTTAAGGAAATCTGGAGTAGGGACCAATACCATGAACGAAAAAACTCATCCATAAAGAAACCAGACCTCAGCTTCTTTTAAAAAGTCAGGTGCACAAGTTATATTAGCCTTGAGCCAGGTCTAACTTCCGCTGCCAATAACCACTTCCACTGCCAATAACCCAAGCTGACATAACAGCAACATTAAGGAGGTTTGGGGTTTTTTTTTTCTGTTGCATTAGGCATTCATGTGTCTTTTCCACTTTTTTTTTTCTCTTAATTTTTTTTTCCCCCTCAAGGTACTTGTATTTTAGCCAACCGCCTCCCTTCTTGTTAAACAAGAGGCGTTTCAAGATGGGGCCCAAACCTAAACACTGGCTCAGCAACCCAGCACTGAAAGCTGTGGGTTTGGGTCTCAATTCTGCTGCTAATGAGAATCAAACACACCCGGGCACTTGCAAACCTGCTCGTAAAACATGAACTGGCATCAAGGCTGGATTCCTGTAGCCTCCCTTGCAGTGTGTCAGTGCACTGCTCTCAGACAATTCAGCTTTTTGCATTACGCTTCACCTTCCTTTCCTTTCCTACCTAACTAGGCAGGGCAGGGATGTTATCAGAGCAGCTTCCAACTGCCAACATCCTCCTACACTCAACAGTTCAGCCACACAAAGCTGTGTTATTGTCCTCTTTGAAATACTGCACCAAAGCACAGAGAAATTTGTGGACATTGTGAATAAGATATAGAACAATCAATGACCCCAAAGCTGCACAGACACATTCACACCATACTAAGTCCAGTTCATGCTCTATGGGGGTATAGCAGCTTGCTATAGCACCTCAGGCTTGATGCCAAACTTGGTTACCCAAATTTCTGTCCAGCTGGCTCAGAGTAGGCATGTAACTGCTTGCACTTGGCCATGGAAACATGGCTTGTCCCTCAGACCTTCAGAAGTGTTTTGATTTGTTAGGTTAGGAGCCTAAAAACTTTTGAGGTTCTTTCTGATTCTCCAAGAGTCTCACATACTGTTCATAGTAGCACAGGAATGGGAACAGGAGGCAGTCATGCTTAAAGTTGTCATTGTGACCATTGAATTGGTGCCCACTGGACTTCAGAGCTGTTGTGGAACGCTGGAGGATCTGGTATTCTCAGCCTGTGCCAAGTCCAGGCTCTACTTTCCTGCGAGTACCAGGCTCAGGTTTAAAGTGTGGTCACACCAAGGACTGAATGGAAGTACACTTGTGTTGAAGGTTTCATAGCAGAACATGGGGTTTCACAGCAAGAAAAGTTGGTTTGTGTGAAAAAATTGTTGAATCTGGCCCCAGCTGTGGGGGACAATAACAAGGTTTTTCAAATATATTAATGGTAATATGCAGTGTAAAAACAACATTGACCCATTGTAGGATGAGGATGTTCACCTCACAAACAGGGAGGGACATGGACAAAGCAGATGTTAATGCATTCTTTGCCTCTATCTTCAACATGGATGATGGACCCATGGGGTCTCAGTGCCCTGAGTTGAAGGACCCTGACTGCAAGAATGATCAATTCCCAGTCAACCCTGAAACTATGCAGGATTTGCTTCTCCAGCTGGATTCCTACAAATCTATGGGATCTGATGGGATGCATCCAGAATCCTCAAACAGCTGGCTTGTGTCATTGGAAAACCTGTCTTAATGGCTTCTGAGCAGTCTTGGGAATTTGGAGAGGTTCCAGCTGATTAGAAGCTGGCAAACATTGTCCCAGTTTTCAATAAGAGTAAGAAAGAGGACTCCGGAAACCATAGGCCTTTCAGTCCCACTTTAGTGCCTGATAAAGTTATGGAGATTATTCTGGGAGGTACTGAAAAACACCTGAAGGACAACATAGTCATTTGGTCACAGCACGAAGTCTGACAGAGTTCAAGAAGTGTTTGGACAATGCTTTCCGGCACATGGTGTGTGATTCTTGGGAACAGTGCTGTGCAGGGATGGGAGCTGAACTCAGTCCTTGTGGGTGTCTTCCAACTTAGCTTACTCTGGGATTCTGTGTAAGTCATACATGATAGAAACACCTGCACCCTTCACTTTGCCACACAGCAAGAGGGCATCTGAGGCAGTGCCAGGAGCAGCGTCAAGCTTTGCTGTTCTGCTTTTCTCTCCTGGCAGTACCAGGATCATGGCTCTACCAGGGCTGCTCCAAGGTCCTCAGTGTTCTTCTGAATGCAGAAATTATGAATAAGACTTGTATATTGAGCTCCCTGGTGGAGCTCAATTTATAGAAGCTTTTCTACAGGTTTGGAAAGCTGGATGACTAAACACATTTACTCTCATCTTCAACACCACACAAGGGATTCACCAGCAGATACAGCCAACTTCTCCAGCCCTTAGAAGCCACATGGGGAATATGGCCCAGGATTTACACAAGACTGAAAGATGCAGAGGCATGATGGAACCCGAAAGCCTCTGGAAGGATTCCTGAAGGAGGATCTGAGCTTGGTGTCTGCAGTACCAGTACTTGGCAGTGCCTTAGTAGGTGGTGTGAATTGTCCCCCATTGGCATGGTCCCTGACTGGCCCTGAGTGATTCCTCATGCCAGTGATTCCTTATTCATCACTCACTGTGGTGAATCAGGGAGAGAAGGCAGTTCCCTGGCACTTCAGAGCATTCCCCAGGGCAGGCACCAAGTCCTTTCCCTGGTGCAGGGGCCCTTTTGACTAATGCAGAACAGTTCCTACACTCTCTCCTATTGCTGGGGATGGCACAGGGGCTGCAAACAAGGACTGTCTGAGCATTAAGAGTACAGTGAATTCAGAACCTCATGATTATT
The DNA here is from genome assembly GCA_013397935.1 of Dasyornis broadbenti. Classification (NCBI taxonomy): domain Eukaryota; kingdom Metazoa; phylum Chordata; class Aves; order Passeriformes; family Dasyornithidae; genus Dasyornis; species Dasyornis broadbenti. The sequence continues at coordinate 681,618 of VZRN01005618.1, forward strand.
TTTATAATCAAAGCTGCTTCCTGTGACAGCATCTCACATTTGGTGTTGTTGACCTCCACCGATGGATAATTTAGGTAGATTAAAAACATAATTCATCAAAGCCAGGGAACATCATGAAAACCTACCTGAGTAAAGAGATAATGAAGAAAAGGGTTTAAGCCCAAGTAGCCTTTCCCACAGCCAAAGCTAAATCCATTCTTCCTTTCACAGCACCGACATGCTATCAACCTCCTTCCCCATCTTCTCCTTAGTAACCACTAAGTATGCACTAACCACAGCGCAGTGGTTACTTCACGCACTTGCATGAGGGTATCCAAGTCTAGGTGCCATTCTTTGCAAACTCCAAGTTAAAACTTAAGCCACCAAGTTATCAAATGTCCTCAAAATGGTCTGTGTGTTGTCCTCGGACTTGCTCTCAGTCTCTCTGGTGGAATGCTTCACCTGTCATACATATTTATACAGTAGGCCACCAGTGGAGGATATGAGGCTACAAAGTGAGAACTATAGCTCAGGGGTTGCAGCGGTTGTGTGGTGTTAGGAGAGGAGAATGCATTCCTGAGCCCTATGTATATTCTAACTATTGAATTTAAAACTGGAGCTCCCCTTACTCAGTGGTTTATGAGTTTCTGAGTGCTCAGCTCCGGCAAAGGATGTGACAGAGTAGGTGGGAGCAGATTGAGCTGGTTTCTTCACGTCAGACTCGGGTACAAAGTAGGTGCCAAGTAGCTCAGCATCATTAAGATGGGGGTGTTTTTACTCATTCCCAACAGCAAAAGTCAGGCTGTACATACTCCCTCAAGAACTCACGTATCAGCTGAATTTCCAGGTCTTAACTAACATGTTTGGATGGCCAGAGGTGTTGCAGCAGTACCTGTATATCACAGATCAACAGGACGTAAAAACCAAAAGTGCTGATTGCCCACCAAATCTTAGCTATCACCCCTCCCATGCAAGTGGAGCAGCTTTACTGAGGCACAAAAGTTAAGAGATCCCTTGCCCTGGGCTCTCTGCTATGAGCACTGAGCTTCTGGAAGGGCTGATTGCATCTTCTTCTCCACCAAGGTTCCAAGAGCTGAGCATGCACACAGGGTAATGTAGGCAAATGTAGCCTGTACTCCCAAAAAAACCTAAATGACCAAAGTCTTTCCCAGCTGAGGGACTTTCTCCAGTGACTCAGGTCAGTGATTAGCTATGGCTTCCACCTGCACTCCTCCAGTGTGGATGATTTATAAGCAGCATGCCATTTTGTCATTAGCAGTCATTACTCAAACCTTGCTGCAGGGATTTTAATCTGGAATGAGCTAAACTACTTCACACAACTACATACCACAAGGTGTATTGATCAGACCAGCTTCTCTGCTTTGTCTTTGCCTATCACATGCTTGTGTCCCAGTACAGGGAAACCTTGACTCTTACAGGAAACTAGAATTCATATGCCTAAGGACAGATAAATGAATATTTAATTCAAACCAGCAAGATGTTGTTTGCAGTTATTTATTTTACTAAAATGGTTACATATGTTGAAACAAAGAAGAGCAATAGTAATAATGTTTGTTTTCCCAATATCATAAATAATTATTGAGTTTTCATTAGCTGTTGGCTCAGCACTGATCATGACTTTCGTTATTTAAAAAAGACACATAATTCATCAGAATTTGTGTTTTCAGAAAACTCTAAAGCAGCAGTAGAAAAAAAAAATAAATTAAAGGAAACAGTAACAAGAAATTAGGCCTAGTATTTCCTAAATTTAAAACCCACTTGATGTGTTTTACAGATTATTCTTGTGCTTTGACCATTGGAAAAGAGGACCATTAACAAGTTGTTTATACAATGGCTTGCCTTCTCCAGTTTTACTTCAGAGAAGTCCCCGAAAGTACCCTTTTTACATGACAAATTTTGTTGTCATTTATACAGACAAAAACACTGAATATTTCTAACAGAAGAGTTTGTCAAAACCATGAATTTATTGTCACAAAATATTTAATACCAGAATAACTTATAATAGTATGAACAAAAGTGAAGTATTAACTTCCTGCTATTAGTTATAAACTCACATTATTATGCCAAAATCCAGTAAAGTATTAAAAATTAATGTCATGGAATCATAGACATATAATGACGCAAGTCAGTAAAACATACTTCAACTGTTCATACAGTCACAATATACATTTCTTGCTTGGCACTTTAAGTCAATGCAAATCAGCAATTTAGAAAACAAAGTAAAAATATATATGTACAAAATATTTTCATATCAAATAATTTTCATTGTACACTAAATAAAACCAACAACGTTATGTTACATCAAGAAGTTTCCTAAGAAGTCACACCAAGGCTGATATTTGCAATGTGTCTTGACTATTTTAGTGCAACTGAAACAGCCTCTATTTGCAAGTTAGTTTCGTCATTAGCATAGTCCTGCTTCCATTGATGTGGGAGTTCTGCCATTAAACTCAGCAGGAGCAGAACTAAAGTCTTGTCTTGTTCTTTGATGGCTCACCATAAAGAGAAGCAAGGAAAAGGATAAGTATGAAAAAACCTGACAGGATACCCACAGGAAAAAATCCAAATCCTAGCAACAATCAGCTCTTTTCCAGTTTTCTGTAACTGATTCAGTATAAATTGGTTTTGGCTTTGCCACTGTTTATTCAAGCACTGTAAACCTCATTAGACTATTGTTATATGACTTAAGAATACCTTGTACACCTCCAGATAAAATTTAAAAATAAACCTGGTTTTATGATAGTTATTACACTCAATAGCAGTCAATTTTAGAGACATGACATTTAATACATGGTTTAGTATCTTCTTAAAACCCTCCTGCCTTAAATGCTGAGATTTTTCAATGTTTCAGTTCTCTTTGTGATTCTTGTTTGGGCCTTGATAGTTTATATTATAGGTTTTTCTTATTAAAACGTGAAATGTCAATCAACTCTCCTCACTTATGCAGTACATACAGAATAAAAATGTTTAAACCACATTAAAGTAATAAGTTCCACCATGGAAACATTTCTGAATGGCACTATAGTTTTTGTTTTGTACAAGAAGAAACCAATTTTACTTCTATCAAAACTTCAGTAAGTCACTAGTAAAGCTTTAAAATTATAGCTATTCAACTTGAATTTACAGCTACTCTGGCTAAAACCTTCTCAACTAGAAATCTTTAATGAGCAACACAGCTGAGAGCATATGTATAAGTTCAAAATAATCTGAACAATTAACTTATTTCCTAAATTTGTGTGTTCTAGAGTATTGCACTTTTCAAAGGAATGGTTTTGGTATTTTAATATACTGCATATACAGGTAAGAAACATGCATAACAACCTTATCGTCACTTTGACAAAACATACTGTACAATTTTTATAACACTGTTGATTAAAAAAAAGATAGTGAGAATGATGTAACAATTTCATTAAGACTCGTCAATTTGTACAAGTCAAATAAGCACAACTTTCCAGGGCCTTCAGCAGTAATGTGTTTAGCCCTCGGCTGCTTAAGCCCACTTGGAATAATATACAAAGTTTAAGCATTATGGCATTGTCATTTTGAGGCATAACACTGTTGTACTATGCCCACGTTATAGCTTATTTTTTCAAAGCAAGGCACTTACTGTAATAGCAATGCAAACATCTTATGCGCACTTTGATTAACATAAAATAAGTTAATGTTTTGATAAAAACAGGGGTTTTATAATTTACATGCCTTTTCTAGAAGCAATTGAACATTTCATTCAATACAATGAAAACATCTGAGTCAGAAGGGACCTTAATTGTTTAACTGACTGTTCTGTAAAAGGGGACCTATTTTCCACATTTTCCTCATATCTGTGAATCTGATTTTGCTGAAACCAATCCTGTGAGGAAAATGTCCGGATGTGAAAGAGGACCCATCTCTTAAAACTGCTGAACTAATGGCACTTTAACAGTCTTTACTTCTGATATATGTGACGATTTCTGAATGATGCAGCTGGTAGTTCCCTGCAGTTTATCCTTCCCCTGGGCAAGGTTCGTTAGGGCCATAGCTGCGTTGATCTCCTTCCAGTATGTTTCATCTTTGCTGGATCCCTTTCTGTTAGCTGTGCTAGATTCAAGCAATAACAAACATTTACACACACGTCTTAAATAGCTACATGGGATCAGGAAAACTGTAATAACAGCAATGGTTTGGAAAATTGTGAAGTCCCTTACTCACCTTTCACACTTACTTGGTCCATTCTCCAGATTTTCTGAAAACAAGGGAAAAAAAAAAGTCTACTTTATTTTAATAGTTTTAAAAACAAGCATGTTCAGGGAATAGGCATATTGAAAAATAACTCAAGATTTATCCCGAAATTCATACCAGATTTAAAATAAAATCTTTGCGATGACACATATAAAGGACCAGCTTCATGCAGGCATCTGCCTGGAGAAAGCTACACTGAAGGTATAGCTGTTCTTGAAGGTTCATCTACATTTTGCAGGGTAATAGAGCAGTTTTCCAAAACATGAATACCAAGGACATAAGGAATTGCAAAACCTAAAAATAAAAATCGGCTTCATTGCCCTTCAGTGAATGCCTTCTAGTATGCACTAAAAATAGGACTCCCACCCATGCACACATGATGTGTGTGGGTTTTAATGCGCCCCTTGCCCAGGCAGCACCTCAGTTGCAGGGGCAGCTGAGAGGGAAACAAGTAACAAGCATACCTGGTTAACAGCCCTCAAAGATTAAATTGCATCACAGGCACAAACTACACTTCCTCATCAAGAGTCACATTTGTTCATTCACTAAGTCCTGACATCCCAGAGAAGCCAGAAATATTTACCAGGCAGGAATGTATAACCTTTATTCAGTGGGTTTACTATCCTGACACAGAAATACATTATAGAGGAGCAAGAAGCTGATGCCCAACTGCAATACCTACTGAAAATAAGTCAAACCAAAGAAAGAGCAACGGCATGAGCACTAATGGCTACAAGACCCCAAATGGCTCTAAACACAACATAAATCTCATAAAGTAATGCACATCTTTGTGAGGCCAGATTCTCAACTATGAATCAACCTTATTGCTAGATTTCCATTGCATTATTAATTGAAAGTTGATCTTGTCTTTAAACAGAGCTTCTAGTGGAATAATGCTTGGTAGCCATCCACTTAAGAGCAACCTTTCCCACCACAGCCAGCAGCCCATTGTCTCCTACAGCCAATATCTCAGCTCAGCTGCACTGCCCAGTGCTTGGAGGTCACTGCTGGAGACCACAGTCCCACTACCGAAACACAGGGAGACCAGCTGTAATTTCAGAGATCAGCTGTTTGCCAAACAGTTTAATCCAGCAGGCCTCCATTCTTCTGCAAAACAGCTTTAGAAAGAAATGTTCACAGGTGACCAAAGTTTAAGTTTTGTTCCAAAAGCCAAAAAGATTTGTCTTAAATCAGTATCTCTTAAGCTCTCCTAGTTCAGTGCTTGAATGGGATTCAAGAGGGGGAAATGCCTCTTGAATAAGGATAAGGAACCAAGGAGAAAAGAAGAATTTGATCCAGAAAGAGGTACGGAATGACAAAAAAAGTCTCCTTCATCACACTGTACTTGGCTATGAAGAATTCTTCATTATCCTGCTTCATTGTTTTTTTAATTACAGACATTTTCAAGAAGTTTAGGACTGAATAGGTCAGTAGGTATAGAAATGGAAATGGCAAGTAAAGGAGAATATCATTGCCAGAGCAAATCTGGTTATAAATATACCTCTCTCAAGCATCTGTCAGTTTCTTTTGCTGTTGGAAAATATTTCCTACGAACAAAAAAATTGCTTGTACAAACTTCTGAGGGAAGTAGGTGTGAATGGTGACACACATTCCAATTCCAGCATTTATTTGAAGGAGTATTTGCAAATATTTTTTACTGGTGTTTAGCCAGCTCTAGAAGAGAGCATCTTGCCCATGGTATATAGAAGCAGTAGCAAAGCTAAAAAATTAAATCCAGGAGGAAAGAGCTGCCCATTCTTTAACTTTGCTGAGGATTTTTCCTGAATACACATATTTTCTTATTCTGTTCATATTTTATGTTTTTTTCAAACAAATAATTTATGTCAAAGAAACTCAAAACTGGGTTACAATAAAACCATCACTGATAATTTGCAAAGTTCTTGCTAATAGCCGCTCTAAAAGCATGTTAGTGCAATGAAGTCTGAAACTTCATCATTTCAAAGCACAGGCCCTGTTTTCCTTGCCAAAAATCCTTTTCTGCTATACCAAACCTCTGACAGCATACCCCAGTTTGCACTACCACAGCATCCAAGCAGCTCCCATGCATCTGAACAGCCCTTAGCAAAGGAAATAAGTATTACCATATTTTTTTGGTTGGGGATAACTACACTGAGAGAGACAAAGGCCTTTCTTTATGCTCTCCTTGACATCTTGCCAGTCAAACCAACTTGATGCGACTCAAAGCAAAAGTGGGGTTCACTTCACATGCAATGAAACTGCCATCTAAATCATGTATCTTTGTATCTTTACTTGTCCAAACTCCATTCATGAACAACTCAGATGTCCTCCAGAAAGTGGTTTCAGCCATTCTATTTAACACTGCAGTCCAATATCCCTGAGAGCTGCTGCAAAGCCAAATCTCTAAATCCTGTTCTATGTCCCCTTCCTCACACTTTTGTCCTTTGGACAACATTATTATCCATGTGGATATGCTGAGAGCTGGATGAGGGGAGGACCATATCTCTCCTTTGGATATTCTGTATATCTGTGATTCATATCTATATTTATGTAGACAGATTTAGTACACTGGTAATATAACTACAGCCTTAATGGCTTAGATCAGCCTGAAAGAAATGTAGACTGGTCATGTCTGGCTCTTCACTGACCAGAGAATTAACATAGATGACAAAATGCTATCAAATGTATGGAAAAAACCTCCAAAATGGTGGATTTTACCCAATATTTTGATTTTTCTTCATCTTTTGTAATCTATATGCTCTACCCCCAACTACCATTTAAAGATTTTGATAATTAAAGCTTTTGATATTTGATGTATCTGTGCAAGAATTGCAAAGTATATTTCAACTGTAAAAGCAATATTTTGGTGAGAGTTCTTAATGAAAATAATCAAAGAACTGCATTCTCAAAATGGAAAGTGTTAAGTTTCTTGACCATCACACAACATGTTCCTAGATTTCATCTCTGAGGCAATGAGGACATGGCACTGGGCCTTGGTAACCTCTCTGGAAATGGTGATGGAAGGAATGGAAAAATGATGGAGCATCCTGAATCTCACCAAGTAGCCTTGGCTGAGGACTTACCCCGAGCAAGTGCTGATGGGCACTCCACTCCTGACCCTCTCTCTACTGCATGAGAAGCAGCTCTTTATGAGGTGCCAAGGCTGCACCTGAGCTGCTCTCTCCAAGCACTGTGGTTTAATCTCAGACACCTTCGGTGGCAGCACCTCTGGTCTCTTCTGAAAGAGCGGGGTTCACTCACCAGTTGGATCAAGGCAGGCTGTCACCCAAATTTAAACACCTACATGAATTATTATTTATATACATAAACCCCGATGAATTATTGTATTCCATGCCATTCCTCAGACTCATTTGATGGGGTAAACAATGACGTTTACCCTGCTACATACAGACATAAATAGATTTCAACAGTATACAACTGGCCAGCACAAATAATTTTTCTAAACAAACAACAGTAGAGTTCAATAGCATATATAGTAATTGAAACCAAAAGAAGCTGCTGCTGAAGGTGTTTTGTTCTGTCTCAGAAAGGATTATGTTTCTTGTCAAAGGATGTTGGGAGGCTTTCAGCATATATTGGGATCCTGTAATAAATCTATTTAATAATAAACATCAGAAATACCTTTTTATTACAGGTTTGGAAATCACTTTAAACAGTGGTCATTTTCTCTGTAACCAGAAAGTTTAAAAAAACACTGTGAAAATGGAAAGTCAGTCATTTAAAATCAGAGGTTGTGATTTATACCTCACTTTCTGTTGCTTCATTCTGCTCCCAGTTGCAAGCATCTAGAGAATCAGTTTTCGCCTGGCCAAGAATGTCTCATTCTGCTCTCAACATCCGCCCAAAGAAACCAGCAAGGCGGGATATTTATTCCCTCTTGTTTATAATAGGAAGTCACCATAAATCACCCACCAATGGAATCCTGTATACCTTTCCATTGGTATGAGTTTTCAGTATACAGTTTACTGTAGGCCGTAGTGCCAAAAGTGTAGACACCAGACAATACCAGCTTTGTGATACAGCATGGTATTTTTCAGTACTCACATGATTATTAATAATATACATGGCATCTTTTTTTCCCCCATGAAATTTCTTCATAAATGTTAACTGGCTGATCCTGACAACTCTCTTGTAAGGTAGCCTGCAATACTGTTTTAGCAGAGATGAAAATGAGTCTCAGAAGCCCAAAGACAAAATACTGCCTAGGCAATATTTTGACCATTTTGAAAGCATTTAAGAACAGAACCTTCCAGGATTTCTCTTATATTTAAAATGTTTTCCTTTGTTCTTCTGCTATCAGAAAGGACCAGCCAAAGAAAATGAACCCCAGGGTTCTTGCAGGCAAAGCATCCTTAAACTGCACAACAGCTTCACGTACCTCCAATTTACTACGCACAAAGGCTCTCTGGCTACACAGAGCTTGCAGCACATTCAAATATTTCAGAACAATTCAGACGCTAACTGTTCACTGCATCCAGACTAATAATTTTTGTACACTTGGACCACTTCAGGGGTGTGCTAAATAATGTTAATTACAGTTACATTTTATCCTTTGAAAATAAGAATTCTGACCTAAGAATACCACGTGGTGATGAACTAACTTCACCTAAGGCCCTCCTGGGAACAGCGAGGGCAAGACTGACCACTTACATGGGACCAAGCAGCCTCCACGTTGCTCCCCCACTCACTGTGGGATCTGGCTCAAGCTGAGCCACAATAACTGGCTTAAACCCCGCTTTGTGTTATCAGGTAACACTGACAAAGGAAAGATGGCTTGAAACCAACAGGGGAAGGAATGTGTGAATGAGGGAATGAGACAGAGAAGGAAGGGTACAGAACATTATGTAGTGGGGAAAAAATGGACATGGAAGTCAAGACACAGTAGGTCAGTCTCACATGAGCGTCGTATTTTTTTGAAGCTACTTAAACATGTACAGATTCCTGATGAATTACACATCTTCTATTGTATCTTAAAACAGAGGGGGAAAAAAAAGAACTGCTGGCCTCAAATGGTTAACACTATAAAACATTTGTTGGTTCAATAAAAGGTCCTGTATAACTTATCTTCATTTTAAAATTGGCAACATTATTCAGTTGTTTCTCTCACTGCGTCTCTTGAACTTTCTTTTGTTGGTTTTGGAGTCTCTGGCTTAACATGTGTTGACCAGCATTTTCAAAACAAGCAAGAGGAGGAAAAAGAGGAAGAAACAGGAAATAAACTGGGGCAGCTGAAAGAAAAATGAAGATTACATGTGTGAGTAAATTAGTGGTGAGATGAGGTATTTCTGTAGGTCATATTCACACACACACACACACACACACACACACACACACTCGCGCGCGCACACACACACACCTTGACTCCAGTATTTTCCAAACCACAATTTCAGGGCACATAAGACTTTCAGATCTTTGTTTCTCCAAGAACAAAATTAGGTTAATTGAAGTTAATATTCCCGTGCTCTTCTGCATTGACACAGCTCCTTTACCACTGAAGGATCCCAAAGTAAACCACATATCACACAACACCGTTAATATTCACCCACGTCTGGGGAGGGAATGTGGCTTAGCCCAGGCTACTCAGCAATGCAAGGGAGGGGGAATTGCAGCCAAGAGCAGCAGGTCAGGCCTTTTGCTCTTATAAAAAATGTCATTTAATCTTGGTGCAAAAACTGTAGCACCTTTTGAAAAACAAGAAAACCTCAGCTTCTGTAGTTTGAATTGGAAGAAGCAGGAGCTGGCTGTCCCATATTTACACTTGCAGGCTCCCGTTTTGAGCCTGATGTAAACAGACAAACGAGTTTGTAAACATGGACACTGCTCAGCCAGCGACCCACACTACGACAGTCTTTCTACACAGAGACAGGACTCATCCCACTCAGCACGGAAACTCCTGAAACCCTTTTCCTTTTGTACCATCCTCCCACTTTCTTCAGGGACAACAGATCTGTTAAGGATGGATTATGGAGAAACACAGACAGGAAAGCTCATGTTGGAAGAGACCCCAAACTGCAGAGTCTCCTACAGAAATACTCCCCAAACGCCCCAGTGGCTGACCTCTTGTGGACCCCAGGCCACCTCCACATGGGATCCCATCAGTGCTGTCCCTTGTGAGGCCACTCCTGCCCAAAGCAGGTCCTGGACTGGGAAGATCTGTGTGAAACCACCTGGTTGGGGCTGGCAGCGCTCATGCAATAGAACTTTTTGGTAGAGGAATGAAAGTCCCTGTTGGAGTTTCAGGTGACCTGTGGCTGCAGACACAGCATGGCAGTGTGACCTGGGAGAGTGCATGATACCAATTGCAGCTGGTCTGATCTCAGGGGTGTACTGGATTTCTACTGACAAAGATTTATTACCATGTCCTTTATTTGGGTGGGAGGAGGAAAGCTGTCAGAAACTTGCAGGAATGAGCACTGGGTTCAGGCTCTAGAGAAAGCTCCTTTTCAGCAAAGCTTTATTTTACCACTGCTCTCTTTCTTCCAGGAGGAGGTTACGGAGCAGCTTGTAATGAAGTCACCCCCACAACCCTGTTACCTCACTCCTTTGGCTTCACAGGGACACCAAGTATAACAACTGACCTGTCATCAGCTGTTATGTCTTTTCAGATGAACAAACTGCATAATGACAATTTATGTTCACAGTGACCGCTAGAGTGAATATTTTTCCCTGCTCAACCAGTGGTTTTTTTCCAAGGAACAATTATAGCCCTAGTCTTACATCTTCTATTAAGATCTATAGAGTGGGTCTTGCCAATGTTAGAAACATCCCTTTGCCATCATGCCCTAGACCAAACCTTTTCTGTGAAAATATTTCATTGCAATTTGTTTCTTGCATCAAACTTCACATAGAAGCTTTAACTGTGAAGGATTATTACCACACAAGTTTTTTCCTGAATGCCTGAGAACCCAAAGTCTCTCTTACCCTGTGCAGCCTGGAGCCTGCTGCAGTGGGAGTAGGCATCTAGTTACATTTTAATACATGTGATTTTTATAAAATAAGTGTACACGCCCACAGAGACTGCGATAGGTGTATTTTATAAATCATAAAAGAGAACTGAGTTTGCAAGTCTATATTAATATTTGCATTAATAAGCGCACTGAAAGCCCCACATAATAGTAGGCATGGTGCAAATGGTCTTACATTCTTGAACTATGCATATGAATGTAAGAATTTATGAGTTAACAGACTAGATAAAAACCTGGTGTAAATCACTTCATTGTTCGGGCTGTCACGGCTGACTCTAAATTTCCCCTGATTGGTGACAGTGTGTTCTCCTTGGTGAGATTCAGGGCACTGTGTGAGCCTTGTTTTCACAGCCAGACCTTAGCAGAGCCTATAATGGGAGCTGGGGTTGTGGAGTGTTGAGGAGAGCTGTTAACAAACTGATAGTTATATGGTTTTATTTTCTTTTCAAGTTTGCTGCAAAGCTGGCTGAAATCAAATCTTTTCTCATTGAGTTGGCATGTTTCTCATTGAGTCGTGCAATGTTGTCAGATGCCTTGGTGATAGTCTCCCACATGCTTTTCACAATGCATAAAGGAACATCTGACCTAGGCTTCTTTTTTTTGTGTGTGTGTTATTTGGGAAGGGATTTACAGCACGTGCCGTGCTGACTCATTAGATGAAGTGGTTTGCCCTTCTGTTGCAAACCATTAGGGGTTAACATTGCAAACCATGTTAGGCAGCAGGTAAGGGGGAGGGTGAAATAAAGAGGAGAAAGAAGACGAGGAAGAGAAAAAAGAAATAAAGGAAAGAGAATGGGAGATGTTACCTAAAAAGAAAATGACAAAATGGCAAACGTAGATTCACCAGGATAAAGAAGAGTAAGGAATATGAAGAGAGAAATCATACAACTATGTCAATTTTCTTTATTTTTAATACAAAAATATCCTTTTCCCACCCAGGAAAGTTGCTGTTGTGCAGGCAGGCACGTTCAATCTTTCACTCTGGGTCTAAAGAGTTTAATTGGGAGCTCTTAAAGACTAAAATAAGGCTTTAAAAATAAAAAGCTGAAGTCAAATGGAGCCAGGGTAAGCACTATTACACTCCAGCACGATTGTTTTTCATTAAAAAAGCAGGGTGAAAGGGAGGGTTTCAAAGCCATATTTCAACCCTAGGCTGACACGACAGCAGTAAAATCTGATTTTGTTATGCTAGTTGGCTGTGGGTTTGGGAGCAGACCCTATATATGCGGTGTAATGTTATGATATGAATGCATGCACACAGGATATTTTCAGAAGCCTCTTGCAGAATTTAGAGAAACGTGCCACCCATTCCTGTGGCCCCACTTGCAGGAGCCAGCTCCTCTCCTGCTCCTGGGAGCCAAGCAGGCTCAGACATGGCATATGCTGTACAAAGACAATTTAAATTACAAGGTGCTGTATTTTCAGGCAAGTGGAGAAACTTCTTAGTGAATGCCAGAACTGATTTCCATGGTGTATTTAGCCAGAAGCATGGAGTAAAGAAAAGGTAAGCCTATCTGAAAGACGAAATTCAGCTTCTTTCACTCGCCTGTAAGATAAAGAACTGACAAATACAGTCTCTTTAAATACAGCTTCTTCCATCCTCTGCATGGGGTACTGAAATGTGCACAGTACTTACTGCAGAATCATAGAATGTCCTGAGCTGGATCCACAAGGATCATAGAAGCCCAACAGAACAGCCCCAAGAACTACACCATGAGCCTGAAAGCATTGTCCAAATGCTTCTTGAACTCTGTCAGGTTTGGTGCTGTCACAGTTTTCCTGGGGAGCCTGTTCCAATGCCCAGCCACCCTCTGGGTGAAGAACCTTTTCCTAATATCCAACCTAAACCTCCCCTGACACATGTGCAACTACTAAACCCCAGTGATGTCTCAAACTTACTGCGCTCTGTGAGATCATATACAAATTCAAGCAGCTTGTAAGAAAAGTGCACCAGCAGGGCTCCAGCAAACAAATAGCCATAAAAATGACTGTAAGTTGAAAAGGAGCCTCATGGTAACCTGGACAAGTGTTGCACAACAGATCCTGCAAATCCAGGGACTATATGTGAAATTTAAAAGATAATTTATGTCTCCAAGGAAATACAGATATTTTCAAATATATACCTGTATCTGCTTCTACATTTTATTTGCGTGAAAATGGGAATTGCTAAGCAATCTGCCTTCACACTAAGTATACTGTGAGATACAGCAGTACAATCACACATGGTATTTTCTGTTGTCACCACTCCCCGAAGGCACATGATGGAATTGTGCCAGGGTTGAACCTTGAGCAGTTGGTGACAACTTTCCCTGCACAACCTCAGTGCCATGACAGCAGTTCCAAGGCTGTTGCAGAAGAAGCACAAGACGAGAAAAGAGTCAGATGTACTTAATACATTAAGTAAATAATGTTAGTGACTGACAGTCTATCTGCTTGTGCTACAGGTTTGTGTGGGTCTCAATAAGTCTTTCTAACTGACCTTTTCACAGGAGCCACAGTACGTTCCCTGGTCTCTGGAATCTGACTTGAGAGCCTGGGCTTTCAGCTTCAACAGTGCTGAGGACTCACCGGTGCAAATGAGGTTAACAAGAGTGTTGCTTTGCATGCATAAAAAGCTATGAAATCATGAGCACCACAAGGTCTTATGTATCTAAATTACTTTAAATTGTAATTGTTTGGTGCCTTATTTATCCATTTGTGAGATCCTACAGATGTCTTAAGAAAACGCCTTTATTAAAGTTTGAAATGGGCCAGATAGAATGTATCAAGTGGCTCGGAACAGCATATCATGAGATCAATCATCCTCTCCTCAGAGGGGCTCAGCTGTATTGATGCTATGCCTTTGGTGGTACAGAACAAGGAGTGAGCACCCAACAAGGATATAAGATGGGTTTTGAGGCATCTTTCAAACCAGACCAGGTCACACATGCCAGAAAAGTATCTCTTTCCTCATCTAGCTTGAAATGTGATTGCCCCTTTATTCAGCATCCTGAGGAATTACCCCAACATACATAGAAGATAACCAGCAGAAAGAAACTGCTCAGTGAACTGCAGAGGAAAGAGCTGCTTGTGGATTATTATCTCCAGCTGCACAAAAGTGATTTTAGTGTTTGATAGCATTATTTTTGAGTCAACTTTTTAGTTTTATTTCCTTTACCTTCCTTTGTGAAGCTATTGCAGTCTTCATGCTCCTACTCACCACAACTTGCACTGTTATTATTTCCATTACAGGATTTCTTCCCAGACCTAAATATTCCCAGGCACCTTTTAAACAGCCCCTCAGAGATTCTAGTAAACTGGGAGGTATCTCAAGAAGGGCTGTGTTTTCAGTTTTCCTATTCACCAAGTGAGTGAGAGGCAATGCACCAAAAGAGGGGCAGTCTCTTGGAGCAGAACAGCATGCCCAGTTATTCAGGAAGATATGCCTATTTGCCAAGAGCTTTTGAAGAAGCAGAAACACCTCCTTCTCCTCCAAACATCATCCTGTGTTTAAAATGGTTTGAATCCTAGTGCAGTGCAATTCCAGGAACTCTGCAGAAGAATCATACTCAGAAGAGCTCAAAGCCAATTCAGGCTATCATGGAGATTGGTACAGTGTAATAAATCAGCCAGACTGGGCTTGAATTCTCAAGGAGCAACTAAACCTTAACATTGCAGATGCTCATTAATTGAAAGTTGTAAGCATCCTTCAAGGCAGAGTCTTTGCCTAAGACAGATGAGGCTCCTGTTCTCTGAAGGAGCACGTGTGGGAGGTCTTGAAACAGTAGTAGGCCAGTACTTAACAGTGCAAAGGCCTTGGATGTGAACAGCTTTGTGGAAGAAGATGGAATTGCTTCTCTGGCAAAATGTAGGAAACTCTCTGATAATGTCTTGTCAGGACAGGGGAATTGCTACTGATATGATCTTTTCTTTCAATGTTACTGTTTCTGACAGTCTTACAGTCTTTGCAGATGTTTATTGGCCACTAAATCATTCATCAAGAATGTTGGCTCTGTTCCCAAACCAGAAGAGCCTGAATGTGAAGGAGTTTGTTATTCAACACACACTGCTGCTTTTGGAGACAGCGATTTTCAAGAAACCAGCAGGGAAGCATCGTCGACTGATAACAAGACAGGGACTGGATTCAGATTTCTCTCTGCGCTCTGGGCCTCAGCTGCTAAGGCAGGCTGAGTAAATGAGCACCACGTAGCAGGGCATTGAGTATCCACGTGGCAGAGAGCATTGCCGGAGCCGTGACTGCAACGCTGCGCCACAATCATGGACTGTATAGCAGCAAAGATTGCTGCTGAGAGACACGGCTTACCAGCTCATCCTGACCTTGACTTACTGCCTGCTCTTCTTCGTATAGCAAAATTGCATCAATTTCAGAGCCTCTGTAAAGCTCGCTCCGCAATGCTGCAGAGGTTAGTTCTGTTCTGCTCGGCTCCTCTAACTGCAGGACACGCTGCATAGCAACGAGGCTCATTCAAACCCTGCGCCATTCATCTCGGGAAGAGCAGCTTGCAAAGACGCAATTGCTGAGCTGTGGAGGACCCTAAGCCGTTGGATTTCAAGGCAAACAGATTTGCTTTCAAACTGAGAGTTTTTGAACTACAGGCAATATGCTCAGGCTGTTTCTCTGAGTGAAGATGCCGATTCTCTGAGATCATTGCAAACAGTTCTCACCTGTAAAAGCTATGCTAGCCACTGGAAGCTGTACCTAAATAGAGACTGGATTAAAATAGCAGTAATAATAATTGTGACAGTAATAATACTTACCTTTTAAATAATGAGTGGTAAAAAGGAATCCATTCTCTTTGTACTAATAAAGTTATGAATTATTGACGCACAGTGTATTATTACCACAGGAAAAATGTGCTACCCATAGGTATGAAACATATTTCTCCCAAAAAGGGACCGACACATTGACCAGTGGATGTGATCTAAAAGCAGTTAAAGTCAATAGCCTCTACAACCTAACTCAATTGCTGGCTATCAGCTTCCATGATGGAAGACAGTATTATCTAAAGTAGTCCCTCTTAAGATTTTGCCCCCAAATAGGACAAATACTGTTTAAAAATACCAGGCTGGCTCAGAGATAACGTACTTCAAAAATATGTAAGACAGGTGCAGAAGGCGACAATGTCATATTTACTACATATTAGTTTTACATTAGCTCGCACGTGTTTTCCTGGAAGCCAGGAGATTTCTGCCAGGGAATTCTCTTCTGCAACAGTTTGTTATATCAGACTTAAAACACATATACATATTTATGATAAAGCCATATGGTATTTATGGTGAAATCAACTGACCTACTTCAAAAAATAGGAATTTTGATTAATTTGGATGCTCTACAGATCAAAAACAACTCAGAAGCTTTATTAGCATGTATAAATAACTAGTCTTCTCTCATGTTACTGTAAAGCAAAAATAACCCCTTCATCCAACAAGGTGTGCAAAGGGAAATTGAATGACAGATATATGAATAAAAATATGGAAAATACCTGCATTCATAGAATGCAATTCCTTACACAGATACAGTTGGAAATTACTGTGAACTTCTTGTTCAAGGAGCAATTAAATTAACTTTATCTCAGAGTAATTCACAGTTAAGGGATTCTTTTATGTATTTTGCCTGATCTGCTTAGATGTTTTCCTAAGGGTAAGCAACATCTGCAACAAACATAAATTTGTACAGATAGCCTTGCATTACCACCTGCCTTTTAAGAATTCAGATCCTGAATTTCCACTTCCTGTAGACAAAATCAAGAAGACAGGAAGCCATGGTTCCAGACATGAAGAACATTTATAATTTTTAGGAAATAAGTATGGTGAAAGAAAGTGAGATTCTTTGATCCCTTCAACACAGTTCAACTCTAGGCTTTGAGCTTTTGGATGGAGGATAAGAGAAGGACTCTCAGAAGCCATGCAAGCCAGGCAGCTACAACACAAATTCTTTAAGCTCTGTGAACTGTTTCATGTTTTCTAATTAACTCACTGCTGTTATTAGTAGTACTTCTGTTTCCACTTTTATAACAACAAAGGCTTTTTGTTTCATTTTGCAAGAATTTTTTGGTTTTGCCCATGAGCCAAAGCTTTACCATAGAGCAATTTTCTGTCCATCACAGTTTGTGAAGTTTACGGGGATCTGCAAAGGGCCTGCAAAGCAGCCACAGCAAATCCCATGTGTGGACAGCAACTGCATTCCTGCACACCATCCTTCTCCAGCAGTGAGCAAACAGACATTGTGCCGCCAGCAAATGCTGTATTTGATGGTACAGATTCATCAGGATGCATAAAGCACTGACACAACCAGCCTAGCTGGGTGTCACCAACACGTTACTTCAGATGAACAAACAAGAAAGGTGTTGGCAAAACCAGCCCCCCAGAGCACCACTGCAAGCGGCTCACCCAGCTCACAGGCAGGGCTTGGATTGTGCTGGCACACACCATCAACTCCAACTGCAACTCCAGGTTCAGTATTTTAAAATACTCTCTGGATAGCACTTCCCAGGCAACTCCTGTCTCAGGTAGGAGCATCCTGACAGCTACTCAAAGCACCCTGAAGGCTGCTGACCACCCCCAGCCCCGTCTGCAGTAACACTCACCCTTTCACGCCTCAAACACAGCTGGCTGCCTCAAGGGGAATTCTGCCTGAATGGTCCTAAGCTTTGCCATTAGTACTTGCCTTGCACCCTTCAAACACCCACAGACTCACTTTGGGAGCTTAGATTACACCTGCCCCATTCTTTTATTTTGGTTTTTATAAGCCTCGTTAGCCTTTGTGGTGAAGCAGAAATCCCAGAATACAAACCAGGACACAGACACTGGGAGTATCCATATCCTTAGACCCCAAGGAGGAGCTGCCCAGGAGAAACAACAAAGTGGCTGAAAACCCTGGCGTCAAGGGTTTTTCCAGATGATTTCGGTTAACGTTGAGAAGCCACATTGCTCAGATAGGCCTGGGAGCAACACCCTCTGATTTATTTGTAAAATCTGCATTTCAGTAGAGAGAAAAAAATACAGCAACATATAGAAATGTTCAGCAATATCCAGCGATTGCAATTCTCAGTTAAAATCGTTTCTCAATCGCGTTGTCTTCTTTTCTATAATATCTGTCTTTTTCCACTTCCTCCCCATTTCCAACTGGATCCTCATTTTTCTTTCACTACTATGATAGCGGAAGAGAAAATTGAAGCAAGAAGAGACTTTGCTGCAGTTCTTTCAAAAAACATCCAAGACTGCCTGTTGGGATGGCACTTGGCTTGCAAAGCCAAAACCACACTGTGATAGTCCAAGTAAGGAGTTGCTGTATATGTTCAGATGCTGGCATTAAATTCTCATTCTGTAAGAATTGATCAGAAATTGGTAATTGCTGCCCCCCAAAGAGGCAGATTGGGAAGTATGACTTGTGAATATGAAGCACAAAGACTTTGGGAGAGTTTTCCCTGGCCACAATGCTACTCACATGTCCTACCCGAGTTTGGTATGTAAGCTCGTTTCTGCACAGCCCTTAAAATGGCAAAAAAATAAAAATCCCTTTGAAAGAAGCGCCTTGAAACACAGATATTGGCAATGGATGAGACTCACTTGCTGTAATTACTGAAAGACAAATTTTTGATCAGGACTCGTATTTGAATTCTCTCCAAAGCCTCTCCAAGCTCCAAATGCTGTGACCTTTAAAATCAAGGGAGCAAAATGTTCTCTGTTCGAATGACTGGTACTGTAAAAGCAGAAGAGTCATATGCTAAAACTAAGATTTAAATCATACTGTTCAGCAATAAAATTATTTTTGTATATCACACAAAAACAGGGTGTATATAAAATGTTTAGAAGGAGACTAAACTTCAGTAAAATGGGCAAAAGTTATTGGATGATGAAAACAGTATCTAGATATGTAATGGCATAAAATCCACAGCCTAAATGCTATGTTTACTCGCACAGAACATTAGAAAAAAAACCCAAAAACCAAAAAAGAAGCATTTTTTTCAAGGAAAAAATTAATTTCATTCAAGAAAACAACAGAAATTTTTCTCTGATTATATAATGAAGTTTCAGATGAGTTTACAGCTCTGTCTCTAACTGTTGTTCTTTTTCTCATAGATACAGCAAGAAACACGTCTGCACAAAACATCCCTACTTTCTAAGCAGCAGAAAGGATGCCCTCCTTTGGATAAATATACACATTTCATTTATTTGGACAAAAATATTAAAATTAAACAGAACAAATTCTCAGTCAACACTTGTTAATTTGAAACACTAAAAATTCTCCCATATTGAAAGCAGATTGCTCTGAAGAAACATTCATTTTCAAGGTCATAACAGCACTGGCAAGACTCAAAAAATTGTAGTCCAACTTGCTTGTGTTCAGCTGTGTTTACTTAGTCTCAATTTGACAAAAGTCTGCCTCTGATTATACATAGCAGTCATCTGCCCACAGATAAATAGATATTACACAAACGTTTGGAGGGAATGACATTTGGCTACCATTATTTTTGGAATAATTTACTCTGCATCCTGAACTTAAAACACCAAAATGATTCATAATGGTTTCTGGACCCAAGTATTTCCATTTAGTAAATAAATTTACCTCTATGACCTTTGTGGACTTTATATTGTACATGTTAGTGAATTAAAAAAAAAAAAAAAAGGCAATTCACTGTTAAACATTCTGTATACTTGGGAAAGGTGGATTCACATAGAATTGAGACCCAAGTCAGTGGCAAATCTGGTGCACTTACCGAAGCAGCTCAGAGCCAGCACATGCAGTGTAAAGGGCTCAGGGTGCTGCTGGAGAGGGGCCTCAACTCAGCTCTGAAGGCATCCCACCCCATCACCACCTGCAAGCACAGGGGCATGGCTCAGCTCTCTGCAGAGCATGCACCTGCAGTGGAAGCCCACACTAGCAGAAACCATAATAGCACTGCCTGGGATAGGAATGCGTTTTCTATTTCAAATGTACCTGCCTCAAATGTAAACTTAATAGTTCTCTGCCTATTATTTGTAGGAGGGAAAATTAATACATATTGGATGCCTAACTGAAATTTTGCTTTATCCGAGGGAAATAGTTGTTGCGTGACATTAATGGAATAGCATCTATTTTAAAGCAGACCTGCAGTATTTCTCTGATGTGGATAGAAATTTTGTCCAGTTAAAGATACTATGTAGCCTAGGGCATTTTGTGCTGTAAATTATCCATGAATAAGGCAAAAGCTTATGAATAAATTATAGTCCCTACACCCATTCCTTCCCTGATGCCTCTTCCTAATTCTCTCCCCTTTAAGCCTCTGTCCGTTCCCCAACATCAACTACCCCAAACCACGTTTCCACATCACACACTGGAAGTTTTGAGGGCAATTTGAAGTCCATGAGGGATATTGTTACTGCTACACATTTAAAGTGGAAAATGTTTCCAGAGTGTGGTGATAGAAGGAAGACTAAAGCCTAGACCTGAGAGAGTCAGATAGATTAGTTTCTGTAAAGTTAACATGCTTTCAAATATGTCTCTTCAATTAGAACACCAAAATTAAGAAAGCCCCTGATGCAATAGAAACCATATGTGTTTGATACACCCAGCTTCTCTAACATAACATGTAAATACTCAGTTTAAAGAAAATTAGGAGACTTGTTTACAAAGAACTAGTTTATGTGTTTACAAGACTAAGCTGAATGCTTTTAGATGGAATGATTACATACAAGTCATTCCCCCTCATTTTCCCTTGTTTCATGAAGGAATATTACTGTGAAGAAGGAATGTATTTTCAATGTCGGCAGCTGGAGGTACAGAAAACAGATTTCTGTCACGTGGAACAAATGCAGCAAATTCCTTCTTTACAGGGTGTTTCCTTACAGAGATTAAGTATTAGAGCTCATTACACCATGATGCAAAGCCCCACTCATTCAAAAGTGTGCTAATGACTGTGACCCAAAGAAGAGTTAATTCAGATGGAATCCAGGAAAATGAGGCAGCACAGAAACCTCATCAGCAGTCCAATCACATGACAAAATGTGAGGCATCTCCAAAGCCACTGCCTGCCAAAAAAAGAAAAGCTGCTGCAAGAAAAATACTTTCACAGCTTGATATCTGGGTCTTGTGACTGCTATCCAAACAAGGAGTAAAAGTGGTACTATATAATGTGGCAGGGTAAACAGAACCACCCACTCACCATCACCAATCATGTTTTTAATTCAGATAAATTCTGTTTCTTTAAAAAATGATGGGGGAAAAACAAACAAAACCTTTTGTTGAACTTGAAAATTATATGTATAATCAGATTTGGCATGACTTATTTTAGGTTCATATATACCATGAACTGTATAGGAATGCATGTTTTGACATGCAGGATCTAACTATTGATCCATCCCAGGTGATGTCCTTTCTTCACTACTTCTTCACTACTGCTTTGCGCTCTCGGAGGAGCACAAAGACACTGCCCCCAGCCAACTATGCATTAGGTTAAGAAGATTTTCTCTCTGTAACTTACAGTTGATGACTTGAAAAATTTTCAAAGAGAATATCTGATTTGAAAAAGTTACACAAAGCAGCAGACCTAAAAGAAGTTAAAACTTTCAGGAACACTGGGCCAAGGAAGCCTCCACACTTGGCCAAACTGTCTCACAGTAGCCTGAAAACTACTTACAGTTTTCAAAACAGGTCTTGGTGGAATCTGCCAAAGTCTGGATTTGGTATGATTGAGCCAAAGTATGAGAAGTATTCTATACTTTTGTGTCCAGCTTAGTCAGGGATTGTGGATGCACCAAGAGACTGGGAAATTAATAACTACACATCCCACACAAAGAGACGCCTCCATCACTACCACCACTGCCACCAGCACTCGAGTATTTCCCAGTCCCAGACTAAGTTGTGGTTTTGCCCTAGGTTGTGGAGCAACAGTTTGGATTAATTTGCTTTGTATTCTAAACAAGGTCATACCCTTTTCTGGAAGTGTATTTTCTTTTAGCCTGTGTAACATGGAAAAAAAATTCCAAGACATAGTAATTAGACTCAAAGATTCCTTCCAAGAAGAGTGGTAGTATCTTGAATGTTTATCCACCCTCATTTCTCAAACACTTTGAAAGGGAAAACATCAAAATTCTAATTTTGGACTGTGAAAAATGCTAGTATCTCCTATACTTCTCTAATTTATTCTAGAACCCTTCCCTGTTACACTCCAGATTTCTACCATTATTTCCATACCTGCTTCCTCAGGTAAGAAGATATAAAGAAGTTTTTATCTTCTTACCTGTATCCCTTTGATCCCTGTTCTTTCCTTTTCCTTTTTGTTCCTGTCCTTAGTTCTGCATTCCCCTTTCCCTGTCCTCTCCCAGCATTATCTTCTCTTTACAATCTTCCAGAAGTTTCTGCTCTTTATTTTCCCACCTGTATTTATTTCCTGGCTGTGAGTTTTTCTTTTTCCCTTCATTCCCCATCTTTTCTTCTTTCTTTTCCCTCCTAGAACTAAAATGATACTCCAGCCATGACCTACCTGAAAAGAGAGTTACATCTTTTAAGTCCATTGTCAGTACTAAAGGGATGGAAAATATCTCAAAAAGAGCTAAATGACTATTCCAGTCACTGTCCTGGACAAACAAGTGTAACTCCCATCAACAGCTGGAGGAGTTCAGCACCTGAGTCAAGTTATTTCCCATTTGCCACCAGTGACTGTTTGGCGTGGGAGTCCTGCTATAGCAATCTGTCCTCACACTAGGGCACGGAGAGACAGACAAAATTTCATGCAGTGGCTGCAGGGTGTTGGTGATGAGAAAAACAACTCTGATAATATAAGTCCTTTCTTCACTGTTTACTGAGAACAGCACCTAAGTGAAGTGAAAACTTTGTTGAAACTTAAAAAGTAAGGAAGAGGTCTGTATAAATACAGAGACAGCTATGCACCACTTCACCCCGGTATTCTGCTGGATCTCTAACAAAATCTCAAAATATCACAAGAAAAGTTCCTTGCATGGCATGCATTGTGCAATCAATATCTCTGTTAATGAAAGTCTTTCTCTTGGCTCCAAATGAAGTGGTGTAACATCCTGTAAAAGGACAGAATTACCGCATAAGCAATTAGGTCAAGAGGATAAAAAGACTCAGAAGCATTCGTTCCCTGAATTTCTTGAGATCTGCCCATTAAAACACTAAATATTCTCTTTTAAAGACAAAACAAGGTAACAGAAACATGCACCAGAAATCATCGTTATGGTCAACACTACAGAGAAAATACTGGTGAACACTTTTGTTTTTCATGCTGAATGAATCACCCCTGTAACACTCCCCAGTTGAAAGCTCAGTTTGCCCTCCAGCTGGTGTTGCCTGAGCAAGCTGGAGCTGTCTGTGCACGGCTCAATCCAACTTGCACACCAGGTCTTACAAAATTTTCTCCGTTTTCTTTGTCTCACTCTTTTTATATTGCTTCTGGTGGCTTTTCCTGTGCATTTTTGTTGCTGCTTGCTTCTCACCCTTACTACTCTCCAACTGCTTGCTGGGCAGGCACAGCAATTCCATGTAAGGAATGCAGGAAAGAGAAGCGTTCCTTGATTTTTCTGTGCGCAGTAACTTGCACGACATTTGATCACAGACGGAGATTAAGTCATTCATGAATAGGGCCCAAAGGGAGGAACAACTCCAGAAAAACAACCCTCCTCACTGTTAGTGAAGCATCCAGGACTCCACAATCATTACTGCCACACTTACAGTTCATAGCCGATCTGGCAAAGCGAAGAATCCAACTGCAGGCTCTGTGGTTTGAATAAAATGTATCTACAGCAGCTTGGATCAATGTTTAAAAATGTTCCATGTTGTTTTAGTCCAAGGACAAGCTTTTAAAATTAAAAGAAAACTTTGGCTTTAATTACAGATTAAAAGTGAAAGTTGTTTAAAAAAGAATGCATATTCTAAGAACAGTAATAGAAGTTATTTAAAATTTAAAACTCATTATTCTCTCTCCCAATCTGTGACAAGTCTCCTTGTAAATATTTAAAACATGCCTTTGAAAGCTATTAATTTGTGGACAATATTTAGGGTGCTTCTGCCTTGCTGTTGTGAATCTCTGGCATAGCTTGACTTTTTCCTACATTTTTACTTTCAAGCTAAAATAAGTGTCAGATTTTGATACGTGTTACAATGGCCAAAAAATAACCACAGCTGTAACTTTTACCTCCTTTTCCCCTAAGTTTTGTCACCACATATGTGTGATGCAGCAAATGTCACCGCCCTACACATAAATGCAAAGGGTTTATTCCAGAGCAGCTACTAGCAATGTGATCCCAAAGTGGTTAGGTGCTACAATGGAGAAGCTGCTGCTCTTGGGATGATTTTCAGCAACAATTGCCCATCTGAAAATCATTAGTGCATAGCAGTGGATTTTCCACATGTTCATATGCTGGACAAGCAGGTTGCCCTTGAAGTATGGTTCCCCGGGGGAAGAAGACAAACCCAGAGAAAAGTATTCTATTGTCAGATCACGGTTTCACTAGAGCCAGACAAAAATATGGTCAAGCATTCACTTGGCTGCTCTGCTGGCAAAACGATAGGGTACTGAAATGGAGACAGCTAATGAGGAAGGCAAAGAATGAATCTCAGGAAGAAGACCTTAAAGGAGCACAGATTTTTCTTCTTTCATTTAAAAAATCAGAAATAGGGTAAGTATGCAAACGTAATGACTTTCAGATTACTGACCTTTAGTTTTATAAGGTCAAAAAGGTTTAGAAAGGGTAGTATTTTCCCAATAAAAGATCTCATCTTTTAATTCAGCTGTGTTTGAAGCACCAATAATGAAGTATTGAAAGAGCCTAAGTGAAAAAGTGTATGATTCTAACTAGGCAGTATTTATTATTTAATGCCCCATTAATCGATAATTTGGCTTGAAGGAGGAAAAAAAAGTTGGCCAAAGGGAATGGAATTCTTTAGCTCCTTGTTTTACTTAAGAAAAATTCCCAATGGGCTTCACTTAAACAAAGAACTTTAGTTTTCCACTGGAAAGACAAAAAGAAAATCTTGGTCTAGCATGTCCTGCCACATGCTTTAACTACACAGTAAAAGAGTATGTACTTGGATCCCAGGCACATTTCAAAAGTATAGTATTTATTAGCTGCTCTGTTGCCAAGTTCCACTATTATCATTTTATTATAACTAAGGTATATTTTTACTAACTAAATTATATTTAGGTTTTCAGCTTAAGCATTTGAAGGTCTTGGAGTGTCACGTACATGTGACATACAATATATCAAAGGCCTTTGTTGATTTTCTCCCTCCTGTTCTCTACAAATAGTTACCCTGTATTTGTGATCTCAGGGCATCTGATTTACCTAAACCCATAATCCAGCTGTAAAGATACACAGGGGCCCAGGGAGCAAAAGCCTTGCATGAAGCAGAGGATGAAAGTGAGCCCTGTTATTGGATAACCCACCACAAGCATGTCCCTCACACCCTGAGGGGCAGCACAAACCCATCTCTTCCTACCACCCCCTTCAGACACCTTGCTCCTCCCCTGCCCTTTGCCCAGCTCACCTACACCTGGCTTTTTGCTGAGACCTCCTGGTCCCAGCTGGGGCTGTGGGCTTGAGGAGTTGCGTGGTGCCACATGGGCTCCCCATGGGCGAGGGTGGGCAGGAGCCAGTGGCTCATGGGGAGCTGACCCCAGAAGAGCCATCTCCCACACCATCTGTAAAAGGATTTTTGGTCCTGTGGGGAGTGTGGAGCCACTGTCTGGAGGCTGTCCAGACAGGGTGGAAAGATGACATGGCCATGAGGCAGGACAGGGTTTTGGTGGGCTCTCATCAGGCTGGGTGCTGCCACTGCCCTGGACAGGGACAGGGTGTTTCTGAGCAGCCATAAAGCCCACGGAGAGGTGACAGAGCTCCTCAAACCTCAGCAAATGCAGCAGTACCACAGCACTGAATACAGCCTTTATTCTTCCTATTTTGTGCAAGGAATGAAGGATGAGGAGTACCCAAATATGTTACATTCTCCGAGGGTCACAGTCTTTGATCTGTGAGCAAAGAACCCACTGAAGGCAGCAGGAGTTCACAGAATGAGGTTTGGAAAGCTTTGCAAACACATGAACATTGTGTGTCAAATCATGTAGCAAGCTTTGGGGCCAAAACACTCAAAACCAAGACCAGATATTGGCAAATTGGATTTTTGCACTTCCATGCACTTCCAGAGGGTTGGTTTAAAAACATATCTGAGTGTCTGTCCATCAATTATCAGATAAAAGTAAAGGCACTTTGAGTTGGATATCAGGCATACTTATTGGACCCTTCTGAGATAAGAGGGAAGAAAATCAGGGGTGTGAAACTGTGAGTTGAATGAGGTATAGAGGAAGGAGAAATATTAAAGATCTTTTCCCTATATAAATTCACAGCAAATGTAATAAACACAAATGAATGCTTACATGCACTTGTAACAAGGAGAAATTATCACTCACTGTCTCATTAGACAAGGAGTGAAAACAGCAGCAGAATGACTGGGACACAATACTAAAAGGAAAACAGGCTTATAAAGACACCTGCCATTTTTATTAATTTAAAATGTTAAAACAAGCATTGCTTTACTTTGATTTAGGCAGCAAAAATAAGCCTTTGCATAAAACAAAGGATTACTGGGATCAATAGCTGCAGGTTAGCCCTATCTTCTCTGTTGACTTCTATGAAAAGGATTTTCAGCTTTGCAGGGGCAATCTGGAGTAAGCAACTCGGCGAGGTATGGGATTTGAAAGTGAGATATGTCATTGTTTGTAGACAGTAGAGTTGGGACCCTCTTTTCCTCTGTCTTTGCAAAGTTCACTGCCGTGGTGAACTACTGCACAGCTCTGAGCTGAAGGAGTAAGCACAGCAAAACAGCAAGAGAACGTGCTTGAATTCCACAGATATCATCATCGTAATAGAGCACTAAGGAAATATACGTGTGTCTTTGCGTATGTATATATATGAAAGATTGCATGTGTTAAAAACACCACCACAATCTCACGTGCTGGCCAGAGCAGGACAGCTTTTTCAGTTTCTCGTCACTTCAAAAGCTGTCACTAAACATCTAGCACTACTGCGATTCAACAAGTAGGAAGCCCAGAACTATTGTAATTACAGTATTGCGGATAGAGAAGGGCTCCAGGCTTCCCCCAGCATCCCTGCTGCCCCAGCTGACAGAAGTTTCACTGACTGCACTGGGCTCTCACTGATACTGCTGGCACAAACAGTGCTGCAGACACCCAGAGCTTTCCCTGATAAAGGAAAAAAGGCTCTTGCTTTCCAGAGGAAGATCCTATTTGAAGACGATCCTGGGGAAATGAATGAGTGATGCAGAAAGCAACAGCTACACCAGCTAAACATCACGAGAGGGAGAAAAGCAGGAAAATTAATTCTAGTGTGTCTGTGTAATGGACAATCCACCACCACAGTGCAAAGCTGCCATAAATAGTCGGGAGCAGATCATTTAATTTGCACATCAGCTCTGGAACCTGCTCCCTGAGCAGCTGCTGGTCCAGACTCTGCACGGTGCAGCCCACAATGGGATAAAGCCAGACCCTGCTCCTTGGGGTAGGGAGAGCAATTAGACAAACAGGGACCTGGGATGAAAGTCTCCCTGAAGTCAACGGCCGAGACAAATTCTTCAGCACACCAAGACCTCATTAAAACTGCCCACAGTGTCTAGCCCACAAAGTACATCTAGTGCAAGGACAGCTATAATGCCGCTGTTTTGCAATGCATTACAAAATACCTTGGCTAGCAGAAAGAATTTGAGGCAATTTGCTCCTGAAGAGCCAGGTCGTGAAGAGCCTTCATTTTTCTAGCAAACTGGATTTAAGTTGACAAATAGTAACTGAGAGAGAAAAAAAAGCCCTGACAAAGTAAGGGGAGATGGAGAAACCGACAACATTTAACTTGATCTTCGAGGGTGTAAATCTGTCAATACCCACAAATGACCACAAGGCCATATGCCAGTTTTCACTCTGAGATACCGTAACTAAGACATTTGGCTGGTACTTCACATTGGAAAGAAAGTTTTTACATTTAGAAATGTAAAACATTGTAACATTTAAGGAATTTTGGCTACAGCCCACTAGCCAGCCTTCCCCCAGCCTCACTAAGGGATTATTTTGAATGTTGCTTTGCTTTTCATGCATCTGTTGCCTAAATCAATGTGGAGGCATGAGGGAGGGACTGAAAATTGGCTCTAGAAATAGCGGTATATTTCAGTGTCATAACTGAGAGTCTTGGCAATCCCTTTTAACTTCAAATGTCAGTGCCATACCAAACTCTCTGGTCATCATAACCTCAATTTCTGGCCATCAGTGAAAGAACAGAGATAGAGTCTCTGACATCAGGTTTCAAGGCCACTGTGATAAATTAAGGAAAACAGATTTCATGGCTCGTTGGAATTTTGCTTTACCTATTTTTGTATGTTTCTTCTCAGCTGTTCCAGCTTCAGCTTTTTATCTGATCTCTTTCTGTTTGAATAGTTTTTACGCTTTTTCAGGTTTTCTACAATGCAGTTTTACCTCTCCAACTTTCTTCCCTGCTTGAAACTCCTGCTCTTTTTTTTTTTTTTT
>VZRN01005618.1:710362-730530 GCA_013397935.1 Dasyornis broadbenti
TTTTTTTTTTTTTTTTTTTTTTTTTGTAGCTCTCATAAAACTCACTTAGACAAGCGTTTTGCATGCTTTGACTGTTAGGACATATTTCTCCTTTAACAGATCTAAAGTGATGATTTGATGCCAATTTAATGCCATAAAGCATAAAAAGACCTCAACAGGTCTTTAGTAATCGCTGGTAATTTCCACATCTACCTCTTTATCTCATACTCAAATTTTTAAGACTGTAGTGAAGTAGATTTAAAATTACTGAACCCAACTCTGTTTTTCTGGATAATTAGAAATTGAACTTTACAGATGAACATTAGAAAAGGTTTTCCAGAGCAGGTGTTTTTAAAAGCGTTTCCCTTTCTCCATCAAGATGACAAAACTCTCATTCACAAACAATACCTACAGGTTCCTGACATTTTCTGAATTGCAGGTACAAACTCATCCACAGCCCAGCATCAGCCTATGCAGACATCCCTTCAGTCCACTTCTCAAATTGTGTCAAGACCCTCCCAAAAGCTTCTCTGTGAATACACATGGAAGATCAGAAGTCTGCTCTCACTAAACTGCTTTCATCATTATGTTTCTGGTATTCACATCACGGACAAATGACCTAAAAAATTTCAGTTAAACACATAAAGAAGTTTGGTTTGTTTTTTTTTTCAAATTACAGAATTACTTTCAAACACCAGAAACCTGCAAAGGGAAATAGGATTTGCTGGATCAGATAAGATTACTAGTCTATCTAGTCAGTTACGTTCAGTGTGTAGCTTTTTAGAAAAGAAAATTAAAATGGGAGAAAGCAATGGTGAATAAAACTAATTTAGCAGTTCAATACTGTATCCGTTTTTACAGTATTTTAAGAATAATAACAATAAAAAAAATCTCACCCAAAAGAAAAAAATCTGATCTTCTTATTTCCCTATCTTTTTCTATTAAAATCAATAGATAAATTCTACCATTTGCACCAGCATGAATACAATTTCTTAACCTACCTGAGAATCATCAAACACTGCTTTGGTGCAAGACCCTGAAGAGTGTCAGGTGTTTGCCACTCATTTAAAAATTTTGCCACGGTAAGGAAAATGCATGTGCTTGTGCATGTAAACAAACACAGAAAGACCCAAACCAATTTTTTTATTTACGGCTATATGACTGAATACAAATAAGCTGCTTTTCACTAGTTTTACTACAGACATAAAATATTTCAAACTGCAGGACTACTGAGAAGCTCACAGTTTTTTTCACCAGTCATCATGCTCCAAATTTACAAGCCTAACTCAGATGGTTATTACTGGGATGTACCTGCTTAAATCCCTTCCACAGATGGGAGAGTGAACACTGTTCATGCCAGGTTTCAGTCTGGATTGAATTTTTACAGCTGGGTCATAAATTTGCAGATTAAAAGGGTTCTAATGGAAACACAGGTACAGCCTTAACTACAGCAACACGAACAGCAGCAATGTAACACTGCACGAGGGACAGTCTGCGCTACAAGCAGAATCTACCAGGAGTTACCCAAAGTCACATTATTTCTCCCCAGCAGCAGCGGAAGGAGGCTGGGACATGCAGAAAACCCATGCCAGGTATGAAGTTTCAATTCAGATGTTTTTCCAGAAGGAAGTGAAACTTTTATGGGCTTGCCATTCTTCTAAGTTTACGCCCCAGAATGTGAGAAGTCCAGCCCTTTTTTCCCTCCTGCTACTACCCCATCTTGCCTGTGCCTGATTTGTCTGCACCCCGTCCCCTCCTGGTCACACTTTCTTGCACTGCACACAGATTAGTATGTTAGCAAGAATCACTGAAGGCAGTGGTTACTCGTGGTGGAGATTATAGATTTCATATGTAAAAATGATCCACTGGGCAATAAAGAGGAGGTTTGTCCCTGTAATTTCTCTTTCTTCATGCAGGTGCCATAGGCAGATGTCTTGGTGCAGGAGCAGAGTCAGCTGCAGTCCCACAAGAGCCCTGAGGAGCAGAACAGGCACATTTCAGTGTTGGAGCCAGCAAAAGTCTTGCTCACAACCCAGTGACCTGCCTCCAGTCATGGCTTTGCTCAAAAGTACTTCTCCATCAGTGATGCATAAAGTTTAAGTGTGTGATTTCTAAGCCACTTCTGATGAGGTGACAGCACACATCTCTGTCTTTGCAAACAGTCATGTGTTTTGTTCCTCTTTTTTGCTCTTCCCTGTATAAAATCATGCTAATTTCTCAAGTTTATTGGCCTACATCTCCTCTTTGGCACAAACAGCTGATAGTCACATTTTGCTGCTGGGTTTCCTGGGTAGGGGACAGAGCATATACACCCTCCTTTGTGCCTTCAGAAGCACGCTGGGGGACAGCCGCAGTGCCAGGGCCCCTCCGTATGCACACCAAGGCAGCGTGAGGCAGCCAGGCAACGGAGATGCAAACCATTGCTCCTGCCTGGTGCTGCTCTGCTCTGTTCCTGGCTCTTGCACCAGGGCTGCAGCACCCAGGACTTTCTGC
Source organism: Dasyornis broadbenti (assembly GCA_013397935.1). Lineage (NCBI taxonomy): Eukaryota > Metazoa > Chordata > Aves > Passeriformes > Dasyornithidae > Dasyornis > Dasyornis broadbenti. Next base: position 712,835 of record VZRN01005618.1, read on the forward strand.
TGCTCTGCTCAAGCTGGCACATTGCTCAGTTACCTCGCCTCGTTATCTCCCCCGAGCCCCACTCTGCTCTCCTCTCAGAGCAGTGTTTCTTTTTGCAACACACGCAGTGTTTCATTTTGCAGCAGTGGTTGCAGCTGGCTCAGGGACCCCCGAATCAGGGCAGAAGCCATGGCAAGGCAACACGGGAGCCTGGCGTTTCTGCTGCAAGAGATCTGAACTCAAATTTGGCTACTGGGGAAAATCCTGCTCAGGCAGTGGAAGGGGAGAAGGAATTACATCCATTTCACTAAATAAGTTTTCCCAAGCTGTAGTTGCAGACACTCTTTAAATATCCTTAAATTAACTGCTAATTTTCTAATTTCCCTATTATATTCATTACTAACCATGCAGTCTACAGCTAAAACTGGAAAACAGTCTGATTTATGACTACGTGCTTTTCCATGCACATAATTTCCTGAAACATTCACATTTTGGCTGGCCCCAGGTTTTAAGACCAAGCATAATTCTAAAGACATTTGGAACAATGGGAAAATGGGGATAAGTATTTTTTTCTCTTTGAGAACACCTTCACTGAATGAATGAGGCCTAAGGCTTGCCAGGTAACAGCCCTTGCTGAGATCTGGAGCATTGACTACCTCTGAAGAGGAGTACTAAAATATACAGTTGTTAGAGATTGGTGACAGCACCACACATTTTTCCTGGCGTGTCTGAAAGAAGTCTTGAGCAAGCACCAGGATCTGATGCTTTTTTGGCCACTGCTGTGAATATTTGCATTGGAAAAATTTTAATGGTCTTGGAGAAACAAAGGCAGGCTTGCTGCACCGGCACGGGCGGCGACAACCTGTGGCCATGGAAACATGGCTGGTGCCCTGATTCTTTTTGTGTCTCTGATTTTTCAGTCAGATGTTGTAATCTTTTCCATTTCAAATCATTCATGCAAGAACATCTCATTCTCTACAATGATAAAGCTATCAAGAGTCCTGACATGTGCTGCTCTCAAGCAAGCTGATTTGAAGAAAACCCTCTGCAGCCAAACAACTGGCTCAAGACAGTTTTTACTGAAGCACATGGAAAATTTGCCATGACATCAACAGAAGCAAAATCAGAAGATGTGCTCACAGCCCTGCTCTGCTCTGTGGGGTATCCACAGCAATTATACTTGAATTATAGACTAGGCACAAATATGCTGCTATTTGAGGCACATCTTACCTGCATAGAGCCCAGTCTCTGGAATATTTAGAATTTTGAGTATAAAGGGAAAAAAAGCCTTAAACATTCATAACAAACAGAGAAAACATCCGAAACAAACAGAGAAAACAAGGATGCACAGTTTTGCATCCAGCACCTGTGAGAAAACAAATACTTTCTTTTCCCATAAAACTAACCACTAAAACAAGGGAGTGGAGAGAAGTGGCACTGGAAAGCTGACACTGCTGGGAGGGCTGCTTCCCCTCCCAGCAGGGCTGGCTCCAGGCAAAGCTCTTCCTTGTTGGTTCGCAGTCCTTGGGTGCCCAGGCTTTTGGGACAGTGCTCTGCCCCCAGCTGTTGCTGTTCCCAGCTCACCCAGTGCTCCCTTCCTCCATTCCCCTATTTGGGACAGGTTGGAACTGCCACCTTCCCACAAAAAAGATTTTGTTTTGATGAACCACTGTTTTTCAGGGTCATGTGGAAATAGTCTTGACCCATTCCCCTTGCAGCTCAGGTACTGAGAAACCATGAAACTAAAGAGAATTAAGAAATCAGCTTATTGGATTTTTGGTGTTTGAACTGCAAGTAATCCAAAAAGTGAACCAAACTAGCAGGGAACGGGTATGATCTTTAAAGTTCTCAGGTTTGAGCTATCACATCTGGTATATTAAACCTGATGCTTCCCGTGTAGTAGAGCTATTTCCTTTTATTCTTTAGTTGGAAAAAACAACAGAACAGTAAATTAAACACAATCTTCTCCTCAATTCTCAATTCCATGCTATTTTAGTGTTGACGAATCAGATCATGTAATAATAAAATTCCTGCAGAAATACGATCTTAACTGTGTGACCTTCAAATTGCAGTTGTGCTGCTGTGTGCATCTAATACTGTACTTGACATTCACCTTTTACATTTCACTTCTGGATGACATTAGGATCTGCAAGAAAGACCTCCTTCAGCTCTCCCAGGTTACCATTTATTTCAAAGTATCCCCAGGGTCTCCAGCAGTGTTTAGATCACTTGCAAAAGTCACTGCTATGAGCGGTTTTTGCAGGTCCCTCGAGTTGTTTCTGCAAACAGGCTCCATTGTGTTCATATTATGCTTTCAAATTTTATGGCCCATTTTTAAATTACATGTTAATTTCCAAAAATGTTAAATGGCGAGGAAAAGTTGGCAAGGACCACACAAAGTCACAGCACTGTTCTGCTGCTTGTGTGTCTATAGTACTTATGTGCATGGCTGCACCCTTACGTTTAAGTGCTCTGTAGGAATGTGGGCCTGATCCTGCAGTGCGCGGAGGGTCTCATCAGAGGCGCTCAGAGTGCTGCAGTAAATGACCCAGGATCATGCTTGACAAATCATCAACTTTGCAGGATCCAAAGGAAAGAAAGAAAGGAAGGCAAGAGGAAAGAAAAAGGCAGTAGCAATGAAAACATGAGAAACAGAGCACACTCCTGAGTACAAATGTCTAAAAATAGAGATCAAACATCTTTAAAAATCAGCTAGTCATTCAAGCGTTTGTTTAAAACCACCCTCTCTTCCAGGCCTGCAAGTCTTTAGTTTCCTCACTGTTTTTATTTGTTCTGGCTTTTCTACTGCACTAAGTAACATACAAAGTGAAATCAATGAAAAATCTGCCTACAGAAAAGGGACTCCCTGTCCTGCCATTTCATCTCTTTTTCTCTTAATTTTTGCTTTCCTTCGCTAGACCACGATATCCCAGAAAGCTGTGAATTTTTCATTTTCTTGTGCTGTAACGATGCAGAACATTTTGTTCCTGCAGGTGACTGACGATAGGGTACTTAAGGAGCACTGCAGAGTGATTTCAGGAAAGTCAGCATTTTAGTGATCCGTAAACCAAAGACTGACGCTGCCTCTTTAGATTTATGTTCAGCCTCACTACAAACATTATTAGATCTTTTCCTTGTAGACTTCTGGAGTGCTTGTTGCAGTCAAGACTGTTGATTCTGCACGCATTTGTACAACAAATACAGGTAGACAAGTCTGGTTTCAGTTATTCCTGTCACACAGAGAACTTGCTGTGAGTGACAGCATGTCAAGGAGTTAGTGAAAACCAGTTCTCCAACATGGGTTTTTAACTAAACAAAAACTCTGAACCAAGCCTTTCAGTCATCAGTTTAAGATGCCTGTTTGACCAAATATATATATTGATATATTATACCTGCACCAGGATTAATCTGAACTGAAATTTTCTGCTTTCAGTGAACACACTTGTGTATGTCATGCTATATACCTAAGAGTATCGGCTTACAACAGAAAGACTTCCAGAAACATGTGACACACCCGAGGATGGCTGCCCTCTTCCCCGGCTGCTCCGTTCTCCCGGCACTGTCTGCCCGTGCCGCCTCCCGCAGCATCTCCCTGGCTCCCCAGGGCCGGGGAAATGGCAGTGAGGGCGCTGCATCTGCGGGGCCTCTGACTCGGGGTTTGCTGCTCCTGCTCCAGCACTGAGACTGCTTCCCATGAGCTCACGATAATTGTGTGAAGGGATAAAACGAGGCTGCTCTGCCGACAGTCAGTTATACAGCCTGTCCTTGATCTTTATGTGGGATTTCCCAGTTGCATGAAGCTGGAGTAGCATATGGTCCCGTGTTTATAAGCCTGTTAATGACTGAAATGGGAAACTCTACAACCCGTTCTCCTTATAAACTTTAAACTGCAATTTCTTGTTTTTGTTATTGGACACTGCACTCATAGGTTGTTAATTTGGCGCAGGCTGTCAATACACACGTGGCCACGCTGACCCTGGGTGCTGGGCGAACAAAGTAGCTCCAGACACACTAATGTACCTGAAATCAGGGTCCAGCCCATAATCAGAACCAGACAGGGTGAGTAAGCGTTCTTACTTTTGATACTCTATGAAAAGTTACCTTTCCAGGGAAGCACAATAAAGAATTAGTTTAAACTCCAGTGGCTGCCTGTCCTAAGAGGTACAATGACCTTGCCAAATGTTTCTCAAAAATAAAACTTCAATCAGTTTTCACTCTGTGCTTTTTGAAATACTGCTCAAAATATCTTCATAAATGAAAACATTCAACAGGGACTTCACAACAGCTCCTTTGTCTTAAAAATCAGCTGTTTTGCTCTACAAAAAATTGCAGTGGGGAACTCCTTGTAAGGGGTTATATCTCATTTAAAAATACACTTGCCACTTTCAGGAGGGTAAGAGCGGTACAGTCATCTACACCCTGTTATTTGCGTAGCCAATATGTATTACAGCTATTTTTGAGAACACAGATACAGGTCTGGTACACAACTGCACTGAGAACTGCCAACCCAGGTATTCAAATTAAAAAGAAAAAACATTAAAAAATAAATCAACCTTATTTATCTTTTTCTACCTAACAATCATGTGGATAATTTCATCTATTTGAAGGTAAATTTCATAAATGGACAATAACTTGAAAGTATCTGCTTTGTTCATGAAAAGCCTAATTCCTGCCTGTCCTAACATCATCAGAAAATCATTAATGGGACTGTAATCTTGTAGCTGACAAAAAGCCCATTTGTACCTGTATTTCCTGAATGTTCACACATATGTAGCAATGATATAGCAAAAAATATCATATATATACATGATCTTTTTCTTTCTATATACTCCTTGTCTGCTTTCAAAGTGCAAAAAGAATAAAATTATATCCTGAGAGCTGCTCATCTGTTCTCACCAAAGGGAAAAATGTTAACCAAGATATTTAGGAACTGACTTCAATATGATCTCAAGAGGAGTTCCAGGAATGTCACTTTTGAACTTTAAGGACAAATATACTAGTTTTTAGTAATTCCAGCACAGATGGTGAATTTACACAGTTACAGTGCGCCTCTCTCAGCCTTCACATTAATGACTGTATTTTTCAGTGCAGCTTGAAACTTGTCAAGAAGAAATTAATCCAGTAGCAAATTTATTACAGATTTTAAAGAGTCATTGTGTCCATTTTTAGGTTATGGCATAAAGTACAAAAAACCAAAAGTTTACATTTCTGAGCTGCTGCATCTGTTCTTGAGTAACTTTTCACTTAAAAATAAAACTTGGCAGACAATACGCTTGTAATGCAGACCAAATGCATTTGGTATGTTGAGAAAAAAAAATTAAATAATGAAGAGAGTTAATTTTGAAACTTATTAATTGCACATGCACTATTCTTCCTCCCCATGAGATCTCATTTCTCTACGGGGCCCCCACTCCTTCCTCGGTCATTCCCAACAACCTGCACACACAAACATCCCCCTAATCCCCACCACGGAACTCAGCCTTTTGGCCCCTCCAGACGGACAAAAAGTATCACAAGAAAAGTTCCAGAAAAGAGAGAGTAAAGGCTGCAAACTTGAGAGGTTGCAAAGGCAGCCGAACCTGCCTACCAGGGAAGCCAAGGGGAACCAAGTACAAAATCTAAATCTGTATTAACTTTGTATTAACTTTGCTGCAAAATCCTCCAGTACTTTTCAGCAATATCCATCCCTAAAGTGACGCTGCCCTCGGGGTGGTGCCTGGCAGATAACCCGCCAAGAAAGGCCCGGGACAGTGTGTGGGGCTGCTGCAATGAGTGGAAACCTTGAGATACTAGCGGAGACCTTCCAAGACTGGGACAAAAAACTTCATTTTTCTCAAAATGAGAGGGGTGTTTTTTGCCTTATGTCCCAAGGAAATACAGAAGAAGTTTCTCAAGAGGAGCCTTCCAGCATCCCCTGCCTCACAGGGACCTAAGCAAGTCCTGATCTTGCCCTGATTTACAGCCATTTACGGGCATGAACCAGGCAGTCCCATGTGCCTTTCTCTGACTGGTAACACAGTGAATGGTATTACATCATGCTTTTATGTTTTTATTGATAAGATTAAAATAATAAACTATGTGTAACCCTTCAAAAAAACGGTAAGACAAGGTATTTAATGGCCAAGTCCATGGCCTCTTAGCTCACTGTACTGTATCTGGAGAGTGATGCAGAAATTAGTCTACACTAATGCCTGTATTCCTAAAAGATGCATGAGCACCAAAGGGTCACACAGTGGACAAGGCGCTCTGAGGACAGAAAAGTTGCTGTACAACAGGGGAAGGTGTTCATGTGCACTCCACTGAAGGGCATATGACTCATCTAAGTGACAAAAACAGCCTCTTTAAAATTTCAAAGCCCTCCTCCTCCTCTCAGTTGGGGCCATGGAATACTTCAGTCTTCCTCTGGTCCTTCCTTGTTGTAATAGAATGCTCAAGAGTTTTCTCCCTCCTTAGGCTTGTCTTAGTGCTGACAAAGAGTGGCCTGTGTAATTTCAGAAATCATCCCCATTGCTCCCTTTCAAAAGAAAATCAGCTTCATTGGTGGTCAATTAACAGCGCTTAACTGTAACACTGCAGGTAGAACTTGTCCAGAGAATGAAAGGGCAGACAGGATTTATCCATTCTGATATGACAGGACGGACAGGAGTAATCTGCTCTTGTGCAAGGAGATGGACAGGAATTATCCACTGTCATATGAGAGGATGGACAGAATCTACCCAGTCTCATAAAACGCACAATCAGGTGACACTTATTCCAGGAGACACCGTCTACTGAAGTTGTCTGTAATAGAAATCATGCAGAAAAATATCCCTTACCTGTCCGATAGACAAAATTGCCTTCTGTCTCTGATGATGATGGAGACACCAGTTCTTCCTCAAATTCATTGGAACTAAATGAACCGGAATGATTCCTTTGCCTTGTTTTTTCCATCATAGCTGCATTAGTAGCCATGACATGTCTCAATGAGTCATTTAGGTAACGATTCAGTAAGCTGCTTTTGTATTTGGGGGGTGACACATAATCCTCATTGGCACTTGTTTCTGGTCTCACTCCTGTTTTTATTACTGAACTTTCAGTTTTAATCACAGTGTGATGAACTGGTTTGTTATATCCCCCTTCATTCATATGGTTTCTTGGAGGATTTTCTCCATCTGAAAACAAAAGAACGAAGATACAGTAATACATTGAGTACCCAATATTTAACATGAGGCTTTCTCTACGTATTTTTAATTTTGGTAAATACAACTAAAACTAGACAGTAACTTCAGCATTGGACACTGATTTTCATTTTCTTCTGTTCACACATTGCTCATAGTAGTTCCCATGATTTTCAGATGTTCCAGCTATTCTAAATTAATTAGCTGTAGAAAACAGACTTTGAATCTAATTTGTTCATGAGTAACACAAGGCAAGTAGAAAAAAACTGAAAAGTGTCCTAACTCAACAATAACCATTTAAAAAGCTGTGTGAATAAGTGGAATTCTTACTATCATAACTTGAAATTTGGTTGCCTGAATACCACAGTATATTTAGGTGCAGTTGCTTAAACTGTACTCTTTTAATTGTTCTGCAAGCAATCTTTTCAAGGGAAGTGAGTAGAAATATGAGTACATTCTCACATTTCTCAAGAAATGTGAGTACAGACTGAAATTGGAACAAAGATATTTGAAACTGAGTAAAAATCGAGACATACTCTTCTAAAAATTCACATAGATTTCTGACAATGTTCTGTAGCATTTGTTCCTGTCATTGTATCTCCATGTCACAACTGTCTAAAAAAAGTGTCCACAGACAGAATTAATACAAATGTTCTATTAAAAATAGAGGGTGCCTCTAAAAAAATCCCGCATTTGTTAATTTGAATGAGAAAGAGAATTCCAGTGCATCCTTTATACAAAGGAGTTGCTAGCAAAACACATGAAATAAATAACAATAATATTCCATTTACTAACTTATAAGCCCCACTGAAGCTAATGAGATTCTCCTGTTAATGATGTGTATTGCTAGAGCCCCTCCATAAAGCAAAGTAACAGTCAAGTGATTCCTCATTTTTTATACCAACAAATGTAATAATTTTTTTTTTCTTTAATGCAGACTAAAGGAATAAGCTTGTTGAATGCAATGAACTAACAATTATCTTTCTAACAACAATGAAATATAATAACAGGCAGCCAGATTGATACATATATATATATATATAATAACAGGCAGGTCATCTTGAACAACTTACACAATCCTGCTTTGCAAGGTTGCATAGTAGTTGGGAACCAAAAGAGGCACCTACTTCACAAAAGAACTAAAGGCAGATCCACTGAGGGTATTTTGTGATTAAAAATTAGAGCTAACTTAGGGTATCTAATACTTTCTAAATATATTTTAATGAGTTTAAAATCGATAAAAGAGCATCAACAAACCTTCAGAGCATGAGTCATCACTGCTCACGCTGAGTCGCTCAGCATTTCCCTGAACATATTTGTTGTACAGTTTTATTCGTAAAGCCCAGCTAAGATCTGGTTGCCTGACAGTGTTCTTCAGGCGACGTCTTGCATTGGCAAACCAGTTTGATACCTGCATACAAATGAGCGTATTAGTTTCCCTTGAAAATTACACAAATAAACAAATCCATCCAGAGCTTTCAAGAGTTTTATATATGCTCCAAGGATACAGCAAACAAGAGAAACAGGAACAGAAATCCATGAAATGACTACTGAGCAGAGCAGGAATCTCATACAAGGAGGCAGGTTCAGGCTTCCAACCCTCCCCAAGTGTTAGCAAAACCACATTATCACAAGGTTTCAATTAAGGTGTCCCAAATACTAGTTTAACATTAATCTTTCTTTTTTTAAAATTATTTTTATTTTAAAGATAAAGCCCTGAATTTCAATATGAACCTTCAATACATTACCAACTTCCTAAATTAAAACTAATATCTAATATTCAGGAATTTTCTTTGATGTTTATATGGGCTGTAATAAGGCTGTTGAACAGAAAAAGACATTCTGAGTTTGTATATATAAAAGCCCAAATTTTCCCTTGGACTTTAACAGTACTCTCAGCTTGACAAGCCATGGGCATCAGGAAAGTCTTATAGAGTACAACACGCTTTGACTCACTGCAGAAATCAACCATTTGCTCTACAGGGCAGCAGATTTTATAAACTCTTTTTGGTGTGGACACTCTAAAAACCAGCGAAGATGCAGACTCCTCACAAGATGACTACTAAACAATAGTCTGGTTTGTCTTCCTTCCCAACTGCAGAGCATTTTCTAGAGTGTGACACAGCGAAATGGACACATGTTAGTATCCCTCTGGCATACAGACTGATCACAAAGGAAGGCTCAAACACAAGTATTTCACAGTACTTTAGGCACTGAATGAGCAAAAGGGCACAGTCTACCCTTCTGTGCCAGCAGTGCTAATTGAACCACCAAATGGGATAAGTGTACTTGCAGTGACTGCATGAAAGCACACCTGAGAAAATGCTGGCCTTATTTCTACTGCAACTTAAAAAGATACAAAATAGAAAATATTGTAACTTTGCTATGAGCAAGAGCAGAGGCAAGCAACCTATATTCTAACAGCATTTGTTTAATGATACATAAGGTGTTAAAAGTGCTATTTGCCCCTTGCAGGTATAAGTGCATTTTGACATGACCTCTGCAAGAAGGAAACAGAGTAGCATTACTTGCAAAGAAGAATGCAAAAAATGTTAGGAGCCTACAGCCCCGCTCACATCTTTGCGTTGTGAACATGCACACAAAGGAAGCCAGAGAATACTGTCGTCATATTCTGATTTGGGAATGATCGTATCATTGGATTTACCTCAACCTGCAAAGCAAGTTCATACATGTTTTATCAAGACATGCTACAATAGAGAGCCCGACTATAGACCTTAGTGCTGGATTTTGGCCCTAGTTTTGTCGTCTGTCTATTGCAGTTAAGGTTACTGTATAAATCACAGAAATATCTGTCTAATTATTCTGGATCAATAATCCTTTCTAAGGTGATTATGAGAAAAATAAACACTATCTGCCTAAAGAAAAAGCAAAGCTTCAGTTCAGAGTCCCAGCTAGAACTTAGCAGTGGTGCCTTATGCCTGTCACTTTGATTTTACTTAAAATCACATTTACATGAAACAGGGTTCCACTGAAAATACAGTGAGCCGTGGATCAGTGTTCAGATGCCAAACGTGTAACTTTACAAGCCATGTAGTTTACTATGATAGGTTAGAAAACCAAAACTGCAGCTGGCAGAGTAAGTAATTTTCATTCTTGTCCGAGGCTACTTGCTTATAATCATCATATTGACACAGCAATTTTTATAGTAAACGAGATTGGGTGGGCTGGAATCCATGCACTTTCTAATGCTGTTCACAAACTCACTCCAGACTACCCAGCCAAAGCAGCAGTCACCTGCTGCATGACAGTGTAATTCTGAAATCAAGTATTTAACAGTAAAGATGGATCAATCCAAGGTCCCAATGAACAGGATGGCAGTTACTGCAACATTTTACTAAACTGAGAGCTTTCCAACGTCTCACAAGAAAGAATTCATTATGTTTCATTTTATTACATACTGAAATTTTTCATCAGTGAAGTGCCATTTACAGAAAAGAAAGATAGGGTAGTATTAGTGTGATTCATACATAAAAGCAATTAAATTTAGCAGGAGTGATTTCTGCATGGTACTTGGTTTATTTTGGGCTCATTCTTCTCATGCCATTGCTTTGCTTTCTGCATATCAATATGAAAAGATGAGTCATATTTTAAGTCTTCTGCTATAAGAGAAAGGAATAGTAGTATTTGATCATTATTTCATGAGATAAATATATTACACCTTATCCTCTGCTCTTTATGGAGCGGATTATTTTCAGTGCCATCACACAGCATGTTCAGGAAAATTGGGGGATCAGGCCCAGCCAGCAAGGATTCGTGAAAGGCAGGTCCTGCTTGACCAACCTGATCTTCTTCTATGACAGTGTGACCCACTTAGTGGAGGAGGGAAAGGTTGTGGATGTGTCTGCCTGGATATCAGTAAAACCTTTGACACTATTTCCCACAGCATCTCCTGGAGAAACTGGCTGCTCATGGCTTGGATAGATGTGCTCTTTGAGAGGTGGAAAACAGTTTAGGTGGCTGGGCCCAGAGAGTGTTGACGAATGAAGCTACATGCAGCTGGTCAGTGGTCACCAGTCGTGTTCCCCAGGCTTGGTATTGGGGCCAGTCCTGTTTAATGATCTGGACGAGGAGATTGAGGGCACCCTCAGTCAGTTTGCAGAGACACCAAGTTGGGTGGGAGTCTTGATCTGCTGGAGGGCAGGAAGGCTCTGCAAGGGATCTGGACAGGCTAACTCCTTGGGCCAAGGCCAATGGTACAAGGTTCAACAAGGCCAAGTGCCGGACCCTGCCCTTGGGTCACAACAACCACTGCAGTGCTACAGGCTGGGGACAGCGTGGCTGGAAAGATGCAAGTTGGAAAAGGACCTGGGGGCGCTGGTTGACATCAGCGAGTGCCCAGGTGGCCAAGAAGGCCAATGGCATCCTGGTCTGGATCAGCAATAGTGTGGTGTCAGAGACTGGAATCCTTTGGCATATGATCTCCTTTGCACTTAATTCAGGAAGAGGCATTTCTAATAATTTTAAGAACACGTAACACGAGGCCAGCAGGACCAGGGCAGTGATTGTACTCTTGTACTTACTCAGCACTGGTGAGGCCGCAACTTGAGTGCTGTGTCCAGTTCTGGGCCCCTCAATTCAGGAAGGACACTGAGGTGCTGGATAGAGAAAGGCAGTAGAGCTGGGGAAGGCTCTGGAGCACAAGTCTGATGAGGACCAGCTGAGGGAGAGGGGGGTGTTTAGCCTGGAGAAAAGGAGGCTTAGGGAAGACCTTTTTGTTCTTTACAACTGCCTGAAGGGAGGTTGTAGGTGGAAGGTCAGTCTGTTCTCCCAAGTGGCAAGTGATAGGACAAGAGGAAATGGCCTCAAATTGAATTGGGGGAGATTTAGATTGGACATTAGAAAAAATTTCTTTACAGAAAGAATTACCAGGCATCGGAACAGGCTGCCCAGCGAAAGTCCCCATGGTTGAGTCAGTTAAGGTATTTAAAAGTCACTGAGGTATTTAAAACAAATGTAGACATGGTGCTTAGGGACATGGTTTAGCAGTGGACTTGACAGTGCTGGGTTAATGGTTGGACGTGATGATTATAGAAGCATTTTCCAACATAAATGCCTCTCTGATTCTGAAGGAACAAGTCAGAAGAGAAATCTACCAAAGCTCGAAGCAGCAATTCACTCTAGAAACTCGTATCCCAAATGCAATTACAATAAGGCCCATTAAAGCCTTGGAAGAAAGGAAAGTTAGTCAAATCCATTTAAGAGATTTTTAGGCTTAATCTATGATGTGGTAATCTTTGGGCGCTTTCCTGCTCTTAGGCAGTGGTGCATGTCCCTGGAAAATCCTGATTTCTAAGACATCATGAGATTCACCACCTCTCTCGCTCTTCAGTCTTGGACAACCTCCAGGTGTGTGCACTGGAAGAGGCTGCATGGCCACAGGCTGTACCAGTCAGCTGCTCACCCTGACCTCCAGCCACCACCTGTTTCATTCAAAGATAACAACCAGTTTACCACTCCTTTCAACCAGCCCCAAATGTTACATTATCTATCCATGCGGTCTTTAAAAACCTGCATGCCCACTGCTGTAGGTCCCACTCACAAAGAGTGGCAGTTTGTACCCCACTTACCTAAACCATACAAAAAGAAGCAACCAAAGCAGCCAAAACCCATGCAACCTTTCCCATGGCTCCAGGTTTCACTACTGTGACCTCCAAAAATAATTCTAAAAACCCCCCAAAAATTATTTAGATAAAAGCTAGTGGGAAAATCTTTGTCACATAAACCTTACAATAAAAAAGAATCTTGAAAAAACATACGATGGAACTTACTATTCTTATAAAGTAACAATCCTGAAATTCTTTGAGAAGTAAAAAAACAAAACTAAAGGGGAATGATAATAGATGTGCTTTCTAACATTGATTTTTTTACAGCAGTTCAGTTTTTCCCTAAGAGCATCAGGTACTTATATCAGCATGATGAAATATTGACCCTCTGGCTTTACTTCTGAAGACACATCTTCAATTTTATTGTAATTTGTTCTGCGTCCGTGCCTAAGAGTGCCCAAATTTTCAGAAAGGAAGCAGACATCAAGAGATTCTTCTCCTCCAGTAATCCAGATATGCCTTTATAAATCTGAATTCTATTAAATCCATAGCAGCCCATGACTGATATACTAATCTTTGTATTGAAAAATCTTCTTTTCAACAACACACCCATTCATATTTCTTTCTGGAAGGAAGATACAGCCATTTTTCTTTTTTACTTCACAAGAACATCTAAACCAAAATTTAAAAATAAAATAAATCAAGCACTGTGGTAATAACACAAATGAAATTGTAGCATGTTAATAGGACAAATTATTGGATTCTGAACTGGAATCTAATTGGAGTAAAATATAAAATGTATTTTCAAACTATATTGTTTTTTTGGTTTCCTGCTTCAGCAGTTGTGGAAGTAGAAAACTTTGGACTTTTGGACTGAAATCTGCAATAACATTTCCCTTGAGGACTCCCAAAGACCTTGCTGGCCTGCACAGGAGTAAGTCAGCCCGGAATTTGCCCCAGGTTTTGCTACTACTACTGCTTAAGAAACAAGATGATTTATGATTCCTGCAAAATCCTACCTCCTTGAAAGAGTACTGCTGAAGAAAAGTCAGACAGTTGGACAGGCATCTGGAATAGTCCCCTTGCTGTCCCACTGCACCCAAGAACAGGGAGGTAGGCCAAAATATTAGTGAAGCAGAATAAATTAATTTAAAAATCAGCCAACTGGGTAATAGCAAAACTAATAAAAATAAAGTTGTGGATGATTTGACATGCAGATACTAATAACAAAAGTTACTAGTATCTGCATGTCATTAGTTTGTACTGAAAACAAAAGTTAAAAACAAGGTTGGATGTTCACCTCTTTGGCTCACAATAGAATCAGTTTTATCTATGCTGGTTTTGTCCTCCTGAAAAAGCTCCTTTGGATAAGTGGTACATGTTGGAGCAAGGTTCATTAGATGAAAGAAAGCACAGGGAGAAGAGTAACATCAGTATTATCAATATTGCTGTGATCAACATCATCTTCCAGTCAGCTGCCGAAGACCTTTTCCAAGGTCGTCAGTCAGGTGAAAAACAAAAAAACCCCCAACCATTCATTCCCTAAATGGCATTTTGGCAGAAACTCAAAGGCATATTCAACAGTATCTTTTGTCTTTCCAAGGGCTTGTGACGACAAGGTGTCAGCACATGAGGGATGCTGGGAAGAGGTAGCAGCTGTCAGCAGACAACAGCCTCCACGGGAGTGGAAAGCTGTGGGAGCAAACACCACGGGACAGCACAGGGAAATGTAAAAGCATAGGAAATATGAGACAGGTCAGCAAATGTGAAGGAGTTTAACCCAGAGGAAACATCATACACTGATCCCTCATTCTCTAACGATGTCTAACAATATTACTAGATTAGAAAAACAATTTATAGTCAACCCTGGTTGATGTTTTTGTCAAGTGTCCCTCCTGGGACAGAAGCAAAGCTTTCCAACAGACATTGAAGCCCAATCCCAAACCTGCTCCTGGCTATACCACTTGTCTGAAAGAGCACAGCTTTCAGGAAAGCTATATCAGATGTACCCAGTGTGACTGAGATTACAGCCTGGTGTGCTCTCTTTCACTCCTAGAGAACAAAAATTTTGAACTGGATTACAATCTTGTTCTTTTGGGGCATCCAAAAAGTAGGTGTGGGGTGTGTGTCGTTTAGTTCTTTGAGGCTCAGGAATTACTGCTGGTGCCAGACAAATGTATTTACATCTTATACAGATGCTATCGTATTCCTGGATTAAAAGAGCATTGCACACAAATGATGGAGAAAACACCTGACACTTCTCTTTGGTGATGTACTTCTGTAAATGAACATAGATGTGTCTGTTTGCACAGCTCTTTCAAGTATTACAGTTCATAGAAACAAAAATGGTCAAATTCAGCTACAGCGTAAATCCACGAGTCACAGGGGTCTAACAGAGCTAAATTCAGCCCTCCCTGATTATTTTTAATTTTATTCTACACCTTTTGTAGATCATAAAACTCTGTGGAATAGTGGCCATGGCTCACTTGATGCTTTTATAAAGGCTAACACAGCTTACCCCATCAGGGTTTATCAAAGCTGCCACGAGAGAAATTCTGCAAAAACCTACCCATTTTTTTTCCTTCTCTGTTCATTCCAAGGCATTTTTAAAAGAACAGCAGAACTCCTCAAGATGTCCTTAATGTGAAAATGTCCCAACACATATTCTGGATACATGTTTTAAATCTCATGTAAAAATACAAGGATATTTTAAGAGCCATAATCCAATAAAGTAGTCCTATTGAATTGTGCCATTGAAGGGATAGTGTTTATGTAATCATAGTTTAAACCTTTCATGTATATTTTTTAAAAGCAAGATAAGTTGTTTTAACTATATCTTCCAGTTATAACTGGCATTTTCTGAGACATTAATATTATTTTTGTCAAAGCTATAGTGTTTTTCCTACTGCAATAGTTTCACAGTGAGGTACTGAAGTGTAAAAATTTCCCATATTGCCATTACTAGAATTGAAGTTCATAGTACAGGTCTTTTTGAAGGAGCACTCAAAATAATAAAGCTGAATTACCACCTGCTTTTTCTAATATTTTAGGTTACTTTGATGTCTTTGTGTCCTTCGCAAAGTGACACATAATGTGTTAGGCAGAGTGATGTGAACCCAATCCTGCAAACACATGGGTTTCATTTTATGCACCTAGCAGTAGCTTGCAGTAAGGAAATTAGATTATTCACAATGCATAAATCTTTGCAGCATCCAGACCTGAGATAGCATCACTCGGCAACGGATAGCATTTAACCACATATTTCCGTAGAGTGCCAGATGGCAAAGAGAACAAAGAAGTGAGATTTATAAACATTTGCAGCAAACTTTATACTTCTTACAGCAAGACAACTGCCAGCCACTTCAGGGGAGTATTACCTGAGAGCAAAACAATTACTCTGTCTAATTACACGTCTAATTACATTACAATGATAATTCCTGCAAGACTGAGAAACACAGCCACTGTGTGCTGAGCCACTGCACATGGTGTGTATGGTAACGCTAATGGCCGTGCAACAGGTGATGACAATTATTACCAGAACAATAGAACAGTTTCCATCCTAGCCCCTTTTCAAAAGGTAAGAATAACTCCCTGCAATTTCCTCAACAATTCCTATTCTGTGCTGAAATCTCTCATGACTGATTTCTTTTGCTTGAGAATTTTTAAAGACTAAGCAAAAATATTTTCATTGTATTTATGAATGAGACGAAAGGATGAGACCATCTATTCCTAGGAGGGCAAGCACACACTTTTTGCTGATTGTCTTTAGGACTCCTCCAGCCACAATAGCTCAGATGCAGTAATTCTTGTTTGAGAGAGACAGTCCTGCTGGGGTGGGGGAGCCTAGGGGAGAGTGGAAGAAGGATGTGCCCAGGACCCTTGGTCTTGCTGGCTGCACTGATGCTCTCCGATACCCAGCACAGTCCCTTGCTCAGCTCACAGAGGAGCTTTGGCTCCCATCCCTCCCGTCCATGAATCGCCTCAGATCGGCGTTTGGAGGTGGGGGTAAGGAGTTCCCTTCCTTACCTGCACCAGGGTCATCTGGGAGCCGAGGGCCAGCAGAATCTTCTCCGTCTTGGTGGGATATGGGTTGTCGCGGTGCTTGTAGAGCCACTGCTTGAGCGGCCGCGCCATGTCCTGCAGCGCCTGCCGCTTGTGCCGCACCTTCCCGCCGCTCTGCCGCACCCTGCCGCGGAGAACGGGCGCTGAGGACCGGAGCGGCGGGACACCTGCCCGCTCTCCGCGCCTGGTCCCGGGTCCTGCCCGCTCCCCCCACCTGGTCCCGGGTCCTGCCCGCTCCCCCCACCTGGTCCCGAGCTCCCCTGCGCGGGTGCGGAAGGCGCGCCCTGACCGAGGAGGGACCCAGCTCGGGAGTGCCCCAGCCCCGGGGTGCGCCCTGCCCGGAGGAGCCGAGCCCTCGCGGGGTGTTCGGTGACTTTCCAGAGCCGCAACCCTCGGCCCGGATGACTGCTCAAGAGAAGGTGATGCCACCAGCTTCTCGAACTCCCCGTGGAGGGTCTGGGCTAGCGGACTCAGAGCTGGTGAACGGCCGCGATAATGCTGCGGGCCCGGGCGGCTGCCCCGCGGGGTTTCAGCGGGACCAAGGCTCCGCCGGTGCGAGTGTGCCGATGTTTTCGGTGCTCGGCACCTGACAGGAGTGTGGCCGGGCCCTTTACAGAAGGGCTTTCCAGCGCAGTCAGGCCGCACCTCGCACGGCCGGCCGCGCATCCGGCCGCTGCGGTGTGCATTACCCCGGGGTCAGCCCAGCTTGGTTCCCCAGCCCGGATTTATTCCCCGCAGATACTCAGAGATACCCGCGGCACGGAGCAGCTCCTGGATCATTTCGCTCCTCGGAGCCGGAGGCGAGGGCTGCTCCCGGAGGAGCCGGCGTGCTGCTCCCAACGCTGCCGACAGCGACGCGAAGCAGCCCGCAAAGCCCCGCGCCTGCCGAGGGAAACAGCGAATGCCGGGGGAACGAAACCCGGGTTCCATTTAA